>PVJX010009467.1:0-60960 GCA_004027295.1 Dolichotis patagonum
ATCCCAGAAGCTGGCCCATTGTGCAGGCTCTGGGGCTGGGTGTTGCTCAGAGATGCCTCAGAGCTATGGGAGACCTATGGTTCTTCTGTCGGGCTAATCTCACAGATCATAGCTCATATAAGCTCATTCTGTGAGCAGAGTGGAGTGGGCTAACACAAGACCACTGCATGATCTCGTCTGGCACATACCAAAACAGGATCGGTGTGTGAGTCAAAAAATACTAAATGCCCACCTCTCTTGGCTAATGCCAGTAACTGCTTCTGCTTTAGCCACTGTAGATTTTATGGCACAATAGTTGGCTAATATCCAATCACAGACATGTCCCTGAAAATCCACAGTGAACTCTCATGTCCTTAGATTTTTCTTCAAGTCACTTAACTAAAACCCCATTCCATAATTCATCCTTTCTCATTCTTTCTCTTACTGAGCCCTAAGGTATCATGACCTTTCACTACAATGGGTAACAAGCTCAATCTGCTTAACACATACATGTGTACAAAGAGTAGATGTGTCCTTGGTGGTTCTGGCAGGAGGACACTGGCAATTCTTTTCATTATTGACTCCATTTCCAAGTAAGTGGGGAAGGAACCATATTGGCCAGCTTATGATTGCACATGAAAGACATATTCTCATGATGTATGATCAAAAACTATGGTGAGTGCTTAAATTAAAAAATAACATTTATTGTACTAAAAGAGACACCAGCATTAATCCCCTCCAAAATACTTCTAACTTCAAATATATTTATCCCAACATTCTTGCCACTTTCTGAAGTAGTTCTGGAAATCTTTTCATGTCTTTATGAAGTATGAGCAAAAATATGGTGAATGCTGCTGCTGAGTGTCATCCAACAGAAAGGCAGGCTTGTAAAAACATTATGGTGTGTCCTCATCTGTCTTGCTCACCGTATCTGGCACCACGTGGGTTCTGGCTCTTTCCCAGAGTCAAGATGACCGTGGAAGGTCAATATTTTGAATCAATTCAGGACATTGGAGCAGCTGTGACAGTGCAACTATTGATACTTGTGAAAGAGGACTTCTGGACCTGCTTCAGAAAATGGCAAGAACAACAGGATAAGTGTGTTTAAAGTGAGAGGGAGTCTTTTGAGGGGGATTCATAGCAATGTATCTTTTACTTAACTAAATTTGTAAAATTTAAAGATTCACTGTATTTTTTTAACTATACCTTGTACATAGGACATTTCTTTACCTGTAGAGTGGAAGTCACCAGGCCAAAGATACATGGTTGGCAAGTTGCCACGGTAGGACTAGAAGCCTAGGAGCTTACCTCAGCCCCAGGTTCGGCCTCCACCTCTCCCTATAGCTATGTGAGGTGTACTTATACACGTGCTTCTCTTACTCGATTTTAGGAGCAGCAGATGGAGAGTAAACTGCATTAGGTCAAGTTCTATTGAAATCAACACAGTAGAGATGTGAAGTGACACACTGTTTCATGGTTGGAGCTCATATGTTTGGAAGAACAGACTCAGCCTTGAGTCCAGCATAGCCACTTGATACTTGAATTATGAAAGGAAAGTTGCTGGAATGCTGTACTTTTTGATTTTCCCATGTGTAAAATAACAAATGATAACTATGCCTACTGTGGACAGTTGTCATAAGCATTAAAAAAAGGCCATGCATAAAATCAGCATGGTATTGGCAAAACAAAACAAAACAAAACAAAACACCCAAAAACCAAACAACAACAACAACAACAACAAACAAACAGACTTGAGGATCAATGGAACTGACTAGAAGATGTAGACATAACTAAAAACACACTCAGTCATCTTATCTTTTACAGAAGGGCAAAACATATTTACTGGAAGAAAACCTTTTTAATAAATGGTGCTGGAAAAACTGGCTTTCCACAGGGTAAAGACTAAAACTAGACACATATCTATCACCACACACTAAACTAAAGTTAAAATGGATCAAAGATCTAAATATTAAAACAGAAATACTAGACCTGCTAGAAGAGAAAGTAGTTAGAAATCTGGAAAACAGGGATAGGAGAAAGTTCTTGAACAAAAACCAAACTATGCAGGAAGTACTGCAAAGAATCAACAACTGGGATCTCATCTCATTAAACAGTTTTTTCACATCAAGAGAAATCACCAAGAGAGTGGAAAGAAGATCCACAAAATGAGAAAAAATTTTAGCCAATGGTCCCTCAGACAAAGGACTTCTATCTAGAACATATGAAATATTGAAAAAAATCAGTCCCCCCCAATCCAAAGATGGGCATTTGAAATGAATACATACTTCTCAGACGAAGAAAAGTGATATAAATCAGTCTCATTTGTGTAAATATCATATTGTCTCCCTAATTTAAAAAACTGAAAGAGTAAATAAGATCCAAAATGTACAATAGACATTGTGAAAGTGAAAGGGAAAGAAACTGCTCAAAAGGAAAGAATAACTGGGATAAGGGAAAAGAGAAAAGAAAGAAGAGAAAAGATACAAGATAGATAACTATACTACTAGTCTCTGTTAGTTCATCAAAAATAACAGTTCTTACTTTCACTATTTAATAGTTTGATCATTTTTTCATTCTTATATCTTATAATCTGAGCAACTAATTTGAAGATAATAATACACAATACATTAACCATTGTTTTCAAATTCTGTATTATCCTTTTTCTTGGCTTTTAGTTTTAAAATTAAACAAAACAAAACAAAAACAAAAACCAAAATTTAAAAAGATAGCAAAAAAACAAAAAGGTAAACTTGAGGCTTTTATATGTAAATGGATGCAACTAGAGACCATATTCATAAGTGAAATAAATCAGACTCATATGTATAAACATTGTATTATCTCCCTTCTGTAAGAAACTGAAAAAGTAAGTCCAAAATGTACAATAGGTACTATGAAAGGGAAAGAAACTACTTGAAGGAAAGAACAACTGTGACGAGTGAAAGGAGAAAAGAAGGAAAAAGAAAAAAACATATATATGTATATACATGTATACACACAAAAGATAGCTAACATAGTTATATATTGATTTTCTTTAGTTCATTGGAAAAAAAGGTTTGTGCTTATATAGTTTGATCAATTATGCATGCCTGTATCTTGAAATCTGAACAACTACTTTGAAGGTAACAATACATAATATGTTAACCATTGTTAATTTTATATTATCTTGTTTTTCAAATTCTGTATCATTGGTTTTTATATTTTTCTCTTTAAAAAGAATTTGTATTTGGTTAATTAATGATCATTAGTAAGCAGTTATCATTGTTAATATTTGGAAATACATCCCTTGTAAAATTCTTATGCTACTCTAGTAACATAAAAAGTAACTGCTCAGCATCTGGAACAAAGAATATTTAATGTAGTTATTCATTTATTTATTTGGTCCTGGGAATTGAACTCAGGACTTTGCACTTGCCAGGTAAGAGTTTGTGCTGCTGAGGTACAATCCCAGCCCAGTTGTTAATGTCTTAAACAAATTTTTTTCATTTCCTCTTGTACCTAACTGTTAGAATAACAGGCCTTGAAAAATTACCGAATGCATAACACGATTTAATCTTGAATATTTAAAATGTGTATGTACTTACTTCATAAATTTTATGGGTAATACCCTAATAAAGGGGGATTGGTTTATAAGAGAGTATAGCCATAAATCCATCTCCCTAGGAAAGGGAACTAGTATTATTGAGTATTTATTGGGATCTAGGTATAGTGCTAAATGTAGTTTCATTCAATCTTTATAAGCATCTTATGAGAGGTAGTATTTTTATTCTCATTTCATCTATCAAAAATCAAGGTTTATTTGGCCAAAGAAGCAGTGCTCAGGGTCTCACAGTTAGCAGGTGACCTAGGCAAGTTCTATTTCATGTCTGTCCAGCTCCATCCACATTTCTTCTATGGAATACATGCTGCCGATTACGATTTTGTATATTCCTTTCTTGTTAATTTTATTTTAATTTCAAAAGGGGTTTTGGCGGGGGAGTTAGTTCAGCAGCATAAGTGCCTGCCTGGCAAGCACAAGGATGTGAGTTCAATCCCCGGTACCAAAAAGGGGGGGGGCTTGAAATGAAATATACAGACAAATCTCCTTTTGTGTAATATTGTAAAGAAATTGAAAAGCAGAGAGAATACCATGTCTTCTAAAAAAGTAGAAACTGTTCTACATAATAAGATCAGTACTGCAGGCAAGTGGAGTTGTGTAACATTGTGGATTGTTTTCTGCATTTTCTAAAAATAGTGGTGAGTAGCTTCACCTTCAGAGGCTAACCATTATTTATAACTTCTTGAAAATGACTCACATCGGAAAACTGAAGGAGCAAACTAAATTAACTTAGATATCCATGGTGACATGCTTCCTATGTTGCTAAATTATCTCCTTCCTCAAGAGCTGGCGCTCATTCTCAAAACCGAGGGTGGCGGGACAAAACTCAGCTAGTAACTGAGCTTCTGAAGAGCATGCGGGGACCATGCTCTCAGCCCTGGCTTTTGTCTTCTCTCCCCACGGCTCTCTTTCTGGCCTAAAGTGCGATAAACATTCCCGACCTACGGACCCCAGATCCCAGACTCAATGCGGAGCCAGATGCTTGACTCTCTGCACAGTCTGCTCTTTGGTTGAGCTGTGCATTGCATGGAAATCCACTCTTGGAATCTGATTTGGAAGCTAAAAGGCAAACAGGGCTTGCAGATGGCGGGACTCCTGTTCACTTTGAGAACTGGAAGCAGGTAACCCCTCAGAGCCGGAGTCAGCTTGTGTGTCCTATTTCCATCAGCATATCCCAGGAAGAAGGGAGGCAGTGCAGTGGATACTGACTCTGAGGTCAAGTCTCACGGGGACCTCTGGGCGGTGTGCCCACGGAGGGACTGCAAGCCTCTTAAAGCATCTGGGGAGAACTTGGTGTGGTAGGCATGAGGGACACAGACAAGGAGACTGCTTCTGAACCTTCCTGAGCCCACTGTGGAGGTGAAGAGGGAAGTTGGGATGCACCAGCTTAATCCTGGCACCATGCTGGAATGGAGGAAGAGATAAAGACTTGGAGAGTGACTCCCTTCAGGATCATAAAATTTATCTTCAGATACTGTACTAAGCTGAAGTAGTCTTGGGTCTAAAAGGTGGAGGGCTCTTTTAAATTGAGAGTAAATAAAACTGCACAAGGGAGATCATTTAAAGGGCTAAGAAGGCAAAGCAGCTCTCTGTGCAGGACGATGTCAAGGGGCTGGAACAACGTGAGGTCAACCCTGATGACCAGCGAGAAGGACCTTTCCAGGACACGACAAATTCCAAAGCAGATGCAGGGACAGTATTGAGGCTGTGACTTGTGAGTCTCTCCTGGCTTGGGCAGAAGGTATATGCAAACTCAGTCCCTACCCATGGAAAGAAGGGTTGGGTAGGAAAGAGAACTCAGGTTCCTGAAATCCTTCTGCTGGGCCTGCAAGCAGAGATGGTTGTTATTTGGACCAGGCTGCCTCTGGCTGGTCCTCAGCAGGCCAGTGGGGTTTGGGAATGAGCTGACTGCAGCAAGCTAAGTGAAGCCAGCAACAGCAGGCACAGCTGTTCTGGCAGGGAAGAGAAGTAATGACTGCTGGAAGCGGGAATTACTAGGAAGGGGAGAGCTGCCTGTGGGGATAGGCTGGATGGAGCTGGAATAGGGGCCATCTGGCTTGGAGGTTATTCAGCGGAAGTGCCTTGAGAGTGAGGACTGGATGCTGCTTCTGCATCAGCCCTGCTGGCTGCTCACAGCTTCTTTGCAGGCTGTGAGCTGAGGAGTGGCGTCTGCTGCAGCGATGGCAGTGAGTTTTATGAAAGCTGAGTCTGGGTCCTGCCCCACACCTGACTCGGTTCCCCAGTCTTCTTCCACCTAGGTAGTGATGTCTCCTATCTGCTCCTCCACCTGCCAGAGACCCTTCCATCCAGCTGTCACCCGGTGCTGCAGCTTTAACACCTGCTTTTACCTATGACTTCTCAGTCTCCAGCTCCAGCCTGGCCTGCTCTTTTGTGTTCTAGACCACATACCTGTCAGGGAGTGGGGGATTGGTAGAAGTCCCAGACTCCTTGAACCTGAATATTTGAAATGGGACCTACAGCCTCTTTCTTATCTCTCAGTGTTCCTTGCATTCACCCAGTCACAGTCTTTCCTCACATTCCCAGGGAGCAAGTTGTTAAACCTTATTGATTCTACCTCTGAAGATTCTCTTGGAGTTTTCTTTTTCTCCACTTCACTCCTTTAGTGACACAAATCATTCTCATAGTTCACTCAAGGCTCAGCATCCTAAGCTCCCAAACTTCTAAGACCTTTCTTCAAGTGTCATCTGAGAAAACTTGTAAAAATAGAGGTAAGCTGGGCATGGTGGTGCATGCCTTTATCTTAGCCCTCTGGGAGGCCGAGGCAAGAGGATTGCAGTTAAAAACAAGCCTTGACAAATTAGTAACTTAGCAAGACACTGTTTCAAAAACAAAAGAATTTAAAAATGGGTCAGGGCTGTGGCTCACTATGAAGGTTTTGGGCTCAATGGCTAGTACTGTACAACCAAACTAAGCCAAACAAAACCAAGTCAATCCAAACCCAGCAAAGTCAAGCCAAAGCAAACTAAAGCAAAGCAAACCAAACTACCACAAAACAAAAACAAGAATGATGATTACCCCATGGTTTCTCTTCTTGACAGTCTTCCTTAGCTTCTCTGAGTCACTTCTGAGATGGCACAAAGGGAGGGAAAGGAGGAGGGTGATGCTAAGGTGAGGAAAGAAAGCTTTTTTTTTTCCTGAGGTGAGAAGACTGGTTTAATACCTGTAGGTAGAAGCTGTGTGCTGAATGGACAATCAAGTGTCTAGTGGTGATGGCCTTAGTCAGCACCAAGTGCAAAGAGAGGAAGGAAAAAGAAAACCCCTTGTCCACCCTCATCTGTTTGATCTTGGGCAGCAATAATGAGTGGAAGACACAACCAAATCCCGTAGACTGGAAATGGCTGAGACAGCACACATTCTGTGTGTGTGTGTGTGTGTGTGTGTACGTGCGCATATATGTGTGTGTGCGTGTTGACACCAGATTATGAGGCATTCTCTGAAGCTTCCAGGAAAGTGCAAATTTATTATCTTAACCCTCACTGTACTCAAGTTGAGAGTTTTGGAGCCTTTTCTATAGCAGGGTTTTCAAATTCCCTCTGTGGCCTGGCTCTTGTCTGCATTTCTAGTCCATGTTTGATGCTCTTCCCAAACCTGTAAACAGTTACTGCAGCTGTGAAGCACTATCTATAGTCTCCAAATGTGCCTGACTCTCTTAGCCAGCATCCTAAGCTGGGATGACATTCCTTTCCTCTGTGACATCAATTTATACTTATGCACATGAGGTCTCCTCTGTGAGCCACTTCCTCTTCAGGCTGCACCAGGCAGGCACTCCTCTCTCTCCTTCAACCCCGGGGCTCCCAGTTAGTACTGTGACTGCTTTGAGGACAGCAGTCAGCACATTGCATTACAACAATTTCTGTTTACCTCTTCTATTTTACTGCGACTTAATAAAATTATTTAATACGATCACTTAATAAAATCACTTATTAGAGGTGAAGAATATGTCTTGTATTCTCTAGTGCATAGTGAAGAGTTAATCTTATGTAGAAAGAATGGTACTTTGAGACAGGTGTTTTGTAGAAGCATTTGATAGGGAGCCAGTGTAACTCAGGCAAATTTGACCCCAATCTCTGTTCTCATCAAGTCCTTTAGTTAGGAGCTCAAGGGCAGAGTCCTACTGAGGTGCTGTGAGCTCAGTTCCCAGGGACAGACCAAAGACTAGCACACAGTCACAGGGGAAGAGAGGAAAGGGGCATCAGCATCTCCAATCACTTACAGATGCAATGTGAAATGAAAGAAAAACATTAAAAAGGATCATAGTATAAACATACATAGCTGGTTCCTTTCTTTCTGTTGGTGCAAAGCATATTGTAAACAACTGGAATGAATTCACACATAATCCCAAGGAGGAAGCGAAGAACTATCAGTTTCTTTCCTTGCTGGAGAAAAGGTCTCCAACATAGTCGGTCCTTAGATTACTCAGCCTGACATCATGCTGCTATTATTAGGATATACATGCCTATCACCATGCACAAAACTAAAGTCTAAATGGATCAAAGACCTAAACATTAAAACAGAAACACTAAATCTACTAGAAGATGAGTTAGGTAGAAATCTTGGAGACATAGGTGTAGGCAGAGAATTCATGAACAAAACACAAACTGCATGGGAAACACTTCAGAGAAGCAACAACTGGGATCTCATATTATTGAAAAGTTTTTGCACTTCAAAAGAAATCACCATCAGAGTGAAAAGAAAACCCACAGAATGAGAAAAAATTTTAACCAGCAACCCCTCAGACAAAGGACTTATATCAAGAACATATCCAAAAATGGGCATCTGAGATGAACACACAGTTCTCAGATGAAGATATACAAATGGCAAACAAATACATGAAGAAATGTTCACCATCACTGGTCATTCGAGAAATGCAAATTAAAACAACACTGAGATACCATCTCACACCGGAAAGAGTAGCTGCCATCAAGAAATCAACTGATAACAAACGTTGGTGAGGCTGTGGGGAAAAAGGAACACTGCTCCACTGTTGGTGGGAGTGTAGACTGGTGCAACCACTGTGGAAATCAGTATGGAGAATTCTCAGAAGACTAGGAGTGGACACTCCATTCAACCCAGCTATTCCCCTCCTGGGTATTTTCCCAGAGAAACTGAAAAGTTCAAATCACAGTGATATATGTGCACCCATGTTCATAGCAGCACAATTTGTAATAGCTAAATCTTGGAAACAACCAAGATGCCCAACAACTGCAGAGTGGATGAAAAAAATGTGGTATTTTTATACAATGGAATATTACCCAGCTATAAAAAAGGATGATCTTGAGGCCTTCATAGGGAAATGGGGACAACTTGAGACTATCCTCATTAGTGAAATAAATAAGAATCATATTTATAAATATCACATTGTTTCTCTAGTGTAAAAAGTAATAAGAACTGTAGGAGTAATGAAACCCAAAATGTGTAATTGCTACTGTAAAAAAGAGAAGAAAAGAAAGTGCTCTAAAGGATATAACTACATGTGTGTTTAAGAGTGTAAGATAGATGACCACATTACTGTTTTTGTTAGAATGTTGAGCAGAACCATTAACAGACTCATTGTTTGAATGTGTACTTTGTATGTTTTAACTTTGTAACTTGAACAACTATTTCCAATGATGACAGTATGTAACTTATCAAGTGGAGATTTCTTAGTATTTTTGTTTTTGTTTTTGTTTTTTTTTGTTGTTGTTGTTGTGGTTGTTGTTCTCTTTTCCCTCCCCTTTGGAATTCTGTATTGTTGCTACCCTCTTTCTGTTTTGTTTGTTTTTTTCTTTCTTCTTCTCTTTGAATAAAAAATTTAAAAAATGTTATTAGGATATAGATCAAAACTTGGTACAAACTTTGGACTTTTTCCCCTGACACAAGTCCAGTACAATAGGCAATAAATACTTTTGGATATTATTTGTGTAAAATAGGAGGAGAACATATTAAAATCTGAGTAAGATAACTGGTGATTTACTGGGAATTTCATAGCTACACACTGATGGATTTAACAGCTTCACAATCACACAATCATCAATATTTTGGGTCTACATGAATGCTCACAATAGTCTGAATGTCAGTGACTATAACATTTAAGAATAACATCTATACCAAAATTTCTATCATCTATCTATCTATCTATCTATCTATCTATCTATCTATCTATCTTCTATGTCCACACTCTTTTCCTAGATGGTCTCAGTTAGTCTGACACATTCCAGGTATCAGTGGCTTCTGCTCTATGAGATGCATATTGATATGTTCAATGGCCTCTAGAGAGCACTACTTGGGTGTCTAACAGGCATCTTCAATGAAGCATAGCCAAAAGCACACACCTGCTTTCTCCTGGTCTCCTATCCATCCTAGGAAACCACGACAGTATTCATTATGCAGCTCTGGCTGAAAGTTGACTCATGCTTGAGTCCTCTTTTTCTTGTGCTCCAAACATAGTTCATTAGCACATCGTGGAAGCGCTGCCTTTAAACTTCATGATAAATTGGACTACCTTCCACCCTCTCCACTTACACCACCTCGTCTAAGGCTCCATGATGTCTTCTTGGGTATTTTAATAGCCTCTGAATTAATTTGGCTGCTTTGACTTTTGCTTTTCTATACTTTATTTTCTGTATTGTATCCAGAAATATCTTGATAAAGTATCAATGTTGTGCTTTTTTCTTGTCTTGGGTGGCTTCATGTGTCTGTTGAAGTAAAAGCTCAAGTCTTCACTGGTATCTACAAGATGCTACAGAAATCGCCTGTGCCCTGATATGAATTTTTCTGAATTCACTGCCTCTCTCTTTTGTTACTCCATTCCACGCAGACCGGATCTCTTCCTCATCCCCTTCAGATATTTTGGACTTGCTATTTTCCTAGCCTGGAATGACCTTCAGCTAGACAACTTTAGGGTCTCCTCCCTCTTCTCCTCCTGGCATGTGTTCATATTCCACATTCTATCTCTTCCAAAGGGCTTTCTACCCTCAGCATATCCAAATTCTGGCCCCCATCATTCTCTTTCCGCTTATCTTGACTGATTTATCTTTATAGCACTTGACACTACCTGACCTTCCACTGTGGACTTTATCTGTTTATGGGGTTTTCCAGGGCAGACTGCAGGGACCTTTTCTTCTCCTAGTTACCGCTTTAATCTCCAGCAGCCCAAGCTCTCCAACACACAGTGTGTGCTCACTAATTATCTGCTGACAGACTGAATCCACTGTTTAATGGGCACCTTAGAGAGCTGCAGATCACAGAGCTGGTACTCTGATCATTCTACCATGTCTTAACATTTGCTTTCTCTAAATACCTAATTATTTCTTTTTAATAACTGTTGTAATTTGTCAAATGATACCTACCAAGCTTGTAAGGTAGGCTAAAATATTTGCTTATGGGTGGTTTCACGGTTGGTGAATTTAGTGGCACATGAATACCATTAACAATATTAATAATAATTACCATGGCAATTGTGCCTACTCATGTTTAACCTGCTCAACAGCAATTATGTTGTGCACAGAGGCTTCCTTTGGCCCAAGGCTGAGCACCTCTTTTCCTAAAGGAAGAAAGATGCATTCAGGGTCATCATGAGTGACACACACTTAGAGTAACAAACCATTTAGCTCTCTATAGCAGCAGTATTTACCATGTCCGATATTCAAAACAAGTGCTTTTTTTCTCACCTTCCAGAATACTGAGCTCCACCTGTTAGGTGACCTCTGGATCTGGAAATCATCCTCATACTCCCAGATGGAGGCTGTGCAGTCTTCATAGAACTGGTGCAGGTAGGACCGCACACCATAGCGCTGGTACCCACCCTCGGCAGGTGCCTGTGCTTGCTTGGACCCACAGATGTTGCTACAGGAACTCATTCTTCCCAGCTGGAAAGACAACATCCAGATAGATCATCCCCCTGGGCTCTGGCTCAAGCACCAGAAGACATATTAAGTGGGGAAAACCAGGCTGACTCATGGGAGCTTGCTGCTCCTTTCATAAGAGAAAAAAGCGCTGCAGGCTCTCTATAAATGAAATGGGACACAACAGCACTGGAGACTTAAATTATGCAAAAAATATAAGCATGAGGAATGTGAGAGACTGCAAAAAGGGGGTGGAGGTTTTCATTGCCTTGACAAGAAGTCTTTATTCTCTTCAAATCCAGTAGTTTTTATATTTACATGCTGAAGGCTCAAACAGATACTTCCAGATTTTTAACCATGATCTCTTGTGGAATCTACATGGGGTTACTCTGAGCAGTCTGAGGTTTGCCTTCAGATCTCATATATCTTCCTCTAACATTTTAACCAGTTGTCAAGTTATACAGAAGCTTTATTTAAAAATTGCCAAGCAATTTAAGCTTCATGCTCTACTAATTGCAAATGGCCAGGTCAATAATTTACACTGCACTAATTCTAACAGCATATGTCTCAGTTAGCGTGTGTCCATGTAGGTGTCCAGCAAGCTATGAAGAGTGCAGATCAGTCTTTTAGTATTTTCCATGGTGCCTACTATAAAAAAAGAGTTAGGAAAATTGTTGACGGAAGCTATGCTCTGATTGGGCTGCTTGGGGCTCTTACCTTCTTAAGATGGAAATTTCAACTTGATTTGATGCAATTGATACCATTAAAGAAATGCATTTCTACATATTTCGTTAATAATTCATGATTAAAGAAGAAGGAATAACTGAGGGGGCAGTAATTTTGGTCTATCCTGTTTGTTCTTTGTTTTCTGAACCTGGATTATGTTATAATCCAGGCCAACAGAAATATATTACATGTTTCCAATTAGGTAAACAAGAAACCAACTAGGAATGTTTGTCAGTCAGAGAAAACACAGATTGATGGTTCTATCAAACATTCCAGCATGGCCACTTATTTGGTTGGACAGAATCATGTGACCACACAGATGACCTTTCCCTGTGCTGTGGGCACACACTGAACCCCTAAGACATCTCGTAATTGTGTACTTATGGCCACAAATGGTTAGAAAGGTGGTCAAATTCAAGACAACAGGGTACTAATCTAACAAAAATGATGTAAGCATGTGGTACTGATGGTAGCCAGTTGCCCCCTCCTTTTAGCTGCTGGTCAGTGTGACATGGGTGACTGTACTTTCTTCTTCCAGGTTTAGCTGCCATCTGGAGAAACTGCCCAGGAAGAGACAGAAGGAGAGGCTAAAGTACCTTCTTTGGTGAACTTTTATGCATTCAGAAGAATATTATTTCACAAGAAGTCAAGATTTTAGGATGTACTTGGCTGATTAGAACAGCACCGTCTGACAGATCAAAAGACTGTTACTTTGTTTCCTTGAGTGCCAAGAGGAGCTCTTCAGTACTTTCTATTTAATGCTTATACAATGAAGATGATTAATAAGAGCCTATTACCAGTGACATGTAAGTAGAATAATTTAAAAGGTACCTTCAAGGTATTCTAATAAAAAGATTCACTCAAGGGAAGATGCCCTTGGTGTTACTAACTGTTTGTCATTGAAGAAACTGAGGCATAGAAAACTCATTTTGTTAAAGGTTATGCTGTGAGTCAGGGAGGGGGTGAAAGATGACAATTAATATAACAAGCAGGAACAAGGACTGAATCACATACTTGCATAGTCAGAACCAACTCATATATATATATATATATATATATATATATATATATATATATGTGTGTGTGTGTGTGTGTGTGTGTGTGTGTGTGTGTGTGTATTTTAGGTCGTTCTTTAAAGCATCAGAGACTTTAACATGAAAAAGAACAAAAATAGGGGTAAAAACACCCCTCGTGGCAACAGTGGGACTTATCTTCCCTCAGCACTGAGGTCCAGCCTCCTCAGGCCTGAGCTTTCATGCAGGGCTCCAGCGTGTGTCTATAGACACACGGTGTTCAATCCCTGCACAGCCGGTTTCCAGCAAACTGGGTTAAATTCTTTAGCTTTATAAATGGAGAGTTAGTAGTTCAACTTTAAAAACCATGGGTAAAGTGAAAAAGACACAGAAAGCATCACAATTCAAAGTGTTTTTGAGCCTGAACCTATACTCTGAGTCAGAATGGCATTTTGGTATTGGGTACATTCAGGAAGAGGAATCTTGAGGAGCTTTACTTTCTCCTTCAGGGGTGCAAAGCCGGAACAAGAACATGGCCTCCCTTGGGCTAGTGCACAGAGCACCAAATAGACTTGAATACCCATTTCTGATATGTAATTTATGATTCATGAGATTGCAGACTAGCTCATGAATCTCTTTGGGCTGTGATTCCATTGCCCTTAAAATAAAATGATTGAGCCAGACTGACTTCAAATTCCTTCCCAATGTAGTTTTCTAGGATTTTTCTTTTTGCTACAGAACTACAGAATGTGTCATTTACTTTATGCTGGATGAACAACTGATTTCTCACCTCCTTCAGTATCCTCATTGACTACCAGTTCCAGACTCTTAGTTCAAGTATGTATGAAGCTTCAGTTTAAAGAGGAATGCAGCTTACTAGTTAGGGCAGTTATTTGATATTAAGTAGACTGAATATTTGTGTGCTGCCTAAAGACATAACTTCAGTATCATGTATGTGACCTAAAATAGTAACCCCTGGGTATCTGAGAGGATTCATATATCTTCCAAAGATATAGCTAGTTGAGATTCACTCCTGGTGGAAAAGGAGCACTTTTAAGTATATGAGTTTTAAAATATAACATGTTAGAATAATGGTTTTGCAAAATAACATGATTTTAGAGAATACAGAAACTTTTTGTCCCAATATGGAGAATATTATACTTTGAACGTACTTGGCCAACTGCCACTTCCGGTGTCATCAAGAGGAAGCATGAGATCACTGCATAGTCACTTTAAGAGGCAGGCAATTCTTATCTGATGCCTAGTAAACCAGTAGTGAGACATATGAGGAAGGCCAGGCAAAAGCTTTTCAGTCTGGCTCAGCCTTTTCTTACTGAGCAAGGTTGCACTAGAGTTTGGAGGCTGTGTTTCCATGGCTGGGTAGTAGCAGCTATAACAGTAATGGCAAACCCATGACTGTAGTTAATGGCAGATCTTAGCAGGCTTCTTTGTTTAGGAAAAACCTTAACACTCCAAGGGTTACATGACTAGAGGGTGACTAGCATTTTCTAGATGTGCTTAAGTTAGTCTGTATCAGTGCACATCTTATAGCTGCTGACTGGAGCCCACTGCATCCTTCCTGCGGGCTTGGGATTATGGTACAGCACAAATATCCCTGTGGGGTGTTTTGGTCTCTGTGAGGGGAAGCTGTTTTCATTCTCTTTGGAGGTCTTTCTCAGAGCTGTTAAAGGGGGTCCATCCATAGATTACTTCTTTTTATTATCTGCCTATACCAACTATCTCATTTACATGCACAGCAGTACCTTTAGTGTATAATCAAGTCTTAGTAATGTAGCACACCTACTGGGTTCCAGAGATCCCTGGAAGGAGAACATCACAGTGTAGCTCGCCTCCTAAATTCTTTTGAGAGGTTTTCTGCAAATAGTACATCTAAATATCAGGGCTCCATTGCTCTCTATCCTCACATCCAAATCTGTTTCTCTTCATAGCATTTGTTACTACCTGATACTCTAAGGGTAATTTATTTGTTGGCAGCCTAATAGAACATACATATGGTAGAGTATATGCTCCATGAGGTGTAGGGATTTTTGTCTTGTTCATATGTTTAATCTCCAGAACTTTGAAATTTCCTTGCACAGAGTCTTACAGGATTGATGAGGATGATAGCCTGGGTAGTCCTTCATTTTTTATTACTTCCTTCTTTCAATGTTTCTACAGAATTAGCTATGTGTGGGATGATGCCTACACAGAAGTGAATTCCAAGTAACTGTCTCTGGGAATATGTACGACCCCAGGAGTTACTATTTTGGGCAACAGATACTAAAGTAATGTGTTAAATAAACAGCATGCAAACATTCTTAACATAAATACTTGATAGTAACTTACCTAACTAGTAGCTTACACTTCCTTTTTTAAAACTTTGTTTAACACTTCTCTTTAAACTGAATCTTCGTTTAAATCACCAGGGAGAAAATGGTTACAAAGTTGAGTGAGGATATAAGGTCCCTTCAATTGACCCTTGGATTAGCAGATACAATCAAGAAGTTATAAATATACCAAAATGGTGAGAGGTCAAGTGCTGAGACGCCTTTGAATAACTGCTTTACCAGACAAACAAACCCATATGTGTGCTATTGTGATCACTATGTGTACCAATGTACTGTAGTATTAATGTGCTGGCTGTCTGAACTTCAACTGAATACAGTATATGCAGTTTGATTTTTACTTTAACAGTGCTCATAGCCATGAAAACAGAAATGAGTATTTATGCCTCACGAGACTCTGAGAACACCACTGACATTACATTATTTGTCCTTGTGGTCTCCTTAAGAGACGAGAGGCAGCAAATTGAGGTTCAGACAGGATGAGTGTTTTCCCAGGGCTCTATGTATGCGTCAGTTGTGAGGCCAGGCCCAGGCCCTGTTCTATTTATTCACTCTGAAATATTCTTCAATTTTTCATACTGCTTTTCTCTCCCTCAAAACAATTCTGAGATAATGAGAGTGACGTTCCCATTAGGGCCACTTTTCCACAGGGCCAGCACTGCAAGACACAAGGTATGGGCATGTGGATCATTTAGACCACTTATCCAAGTCTGAACCAAGTCCGCTGCACTTAACAGGCTCCACTGGGTCCACAGTGGACACAGGAGGGCACAAGAAACTGCTAACAGCTTCTTCACTTCTCAGCCAGGCATTTGGGAATTATATGGCCTCATTTTAAAACCTGAAATGCACTTCTACTAGTGGATCATTTCAGAAACAGTTTGCTTTTCTACAATAGATGTAGTAATCATGGTTCTGTAGTATGAGTTTTTTTTAAATGCCAAGTTAGTGAGTAGCTATCTTTAATTTGTACAGGCAGAGTAATGATGCATAATTATCTTACTCATTAATGACTACTTTAATTCAAGATGTATATTTTTCTCAACATACATAAAGTCCAAAGCAAACATGAGATGAGAAAAAGAACCTATATTCTCTTTTCAAATCTCTATTTCTACATGGAAACCACAGGTCCTTAGGTTTCTACATGTGATAAGGTGAAGTCTTACCTTTGAACTCCTTGTTCTCTGCTGTTGTTTACTTTTTAACTTTTCTCTTCAGCAGGACATTCTTCAACCCTATTTGAGGACAAAAAATTCTGCAGATGTGCTTCCGATCAAAATCTAAAGTTAATAAGCCTGTAATCTGTCCTATAAATAGCATTTAATATTGACAAAATACTGACAGTTTCTTGCTTGAGAGTAAAAAAGCTTTTTTGTTTAAAATAAAAAACAAGTGTAACTTACATTTTATAAACTTTTAATGACTTCTGTTATAATTTGCAGAGTAAATGAGATGACAAATCCAAAGGGCTTTCTAAACTATAGCACACTATATAAATGTTACTTTTACTTTGATATAACTAGATCCCATTTAGTTAATGATATGATCCATTTGAATTCTACAAATTCTAAATAGATATTAGTTTTCTAGATACTCCAGAATTGATTTTTATGGAGCTTGTTCCATTATATTGTAAATAAATGCGTCTCATCATCATTGTGTTTTTTGATATTTACATGTGTTATTCTTTAATAAGGATCTTTGGACAATTTACTCATTAGACTTAATTTTACTCCTATATCCATGTTTTCCTATCATGATCAATTTACTTTCCATGTGTTTAAGAAAAACAGGTGCCCCTGCAAAATTTAATTAAGAAGCCATTGCCAGCTATAGCTTCCTACATTACTCTAGTTCTGTGAAATAAAATGTCTAGGCCCATATTTGGAGAGAGAGTGAGAGATTTTTAGAAATTCTTTCTGGTGGACAGACCCTCATTCTTAGGCAGAACTCAAAGTCTGCTAAGTTAGCCTAGCAGAGACCAAATATACTGTTTTCAGGATGTCCAGGGTCAGTCTACATAGAGGAGACCTAAGCCTTCTTCAAGACCTAATCCTTTGTCTTCAAAGTTTGAGTGATATATGAGCAGATGTGGGAACGAATATTAACAGTCTGGCTCTGGATAAACAAAGTAAGACCATTCTAGATCACTACATTCACCACCGTTTTCTGTTATCTTTCCCTTTTCTTCTGGCCTGCTCCTGTCTCTACCCTTCTCTCTGCCTCTTTCAATTAAATGTCCCTTCTGTTAACTGTCGCCTTCGGGGTTTTGTCTGAAGGAAGTTACTGCACTCAAGCCTTGAACATCCGCGGTGGCCTGTCTGGAGCCCAGAGAGCTCTCCAAGGTACTGAAGACATCTCCAGAGCCAGGAACCAATTAAGCAAACCCTGTCTGTTCCACTCCAGCCCTGTTCTCTAAGGTCACTAACCTTGGCCTGACCCCTACCCAAAGACCCTTTCTCACAACACAAAGCAGTAGCTCCCGAGATCCAAATGGTTAAAGAACTTCAGACATGGCACTTAACTGGGGAGGGCGAGTGGGGGTTCGATTCAGCCTGGGAAATAAGTCAAATCAGCTTTGCTTACTCCAAATATACTTTCCAGTTTAGTCTTACCTAATGTAGAACTTTTCTTTTCTCCCAGGAAAGAAACTTAAGTTTTTAGACGTGCAACCCCCCCACCACATTCTTACGTAACACAAACCACAAACCACCAAAAGCATGGGGTTAGCGACCCCTAACATTTATGTTTTCACGGATGGCAACATGCATGGCTTTTGCAGAGATTTATGTGCATACAGTAAACATGGACGAGAGAGAGGGGAGGAGGAGGAGGAGGGAGAGAAAGAAGAATATTTCTGTGTGAGGAGGAAGGAAGGAAAAGCAAAGAAGGAAGGGAGGAGAGGGCGAGCTGGAGAGCTGGGAAAAGACCTGGAACTCGGAAGCGCCTTGGGTTGCCCACGGTTTACCTGCTCCTCCGATCCCCTGACCCGTGGAGCAAGTGCAGCCAGTCTAGCCGCAGATCTCTCGCCGGGGTCCCATCGCCGCCGCCGCCGCCGCCGCCGCCGCCGCCGCTCGCGCCCCGCGGAGCCCAACCCGCACGTGATTGACAGTGGCGCCCACGTGCCCGCGCAGCCGCCGCCACCGAAGGGGAGGGGCCTGTGTGCTGGCAGAGCGGTGAGTAGGCGGGCCCAGAGTGGACCGGCCAGGATGGGCGGGGCCGAAGGCTCACCACCCTCCCCATTTCCCCCACTCCCGGATATCCGTCGTTAGGCTATTCTGGAGCTCCCCAGCCTGGGCACCTTATTTAAGCACTGGTTTCTTTTTTTTGCACAAACGGTTTTCGGGCTTCATAGTATTTTTCTACATGAATGGGGAGACATACAGACTTGTTGCGTGTCTTCCACCGTCACGTCGTTTGAGACGTGCAGAGGTGCCTGTCCTTGTTTTCTCTCATGCAAGGCACAGGAGGCGAGGCTGGCCAAGGTCTGTCTAGCTGCCCAAACCTTCTCACTGCTTCAGCCCTGGGTAACGCTAACCCTAAGCCTAAACTTGACTTCTCCCCTGACCCGACGCCAAGCAGGCTGCATGGCTGAAATGAAAGAGAGACTAGGGAAATGAGTTACAGGATGACATCCAAGAAAGAAAAAAGCAATGCACTGAGGCAAAACCCCTCAAGGGCCTCAGAAAATGTGTGCTGAAACAGGCAAGCTAGTGTGCAGGTACAGTAGCCCCCGTGCAGGATGCTCTGTGCAGACTCTGGTAAGAGGCCTTTTACCACTTTACTGAGAGCTTTCCTGTATGCATGGCCATGCTAAATAATAATGGCAGTGCTTAGCATAGGTCAGGCATTGCACTAGGTACTTCGCACATATATTTACTACGTGCATATTGGATCACTTAATCCCCACAGCAGACACACAATTACTTGTTGAAGGTCACACAACTACTAAATGTGAGAAGTGGATTGCAGGCTACAAGGCGACCTCCTAGAGAGGATTAAAGGTATAAGTGATGCTTTGCTGGGTAATTCCCTCACCTCAAACTGAAGTTCAGGCAAAAGCTTACAAAGCAGCTCTGCTCTTATTAAAGAGCAGAGCACAGCAGAGCAGAGGCTGAGCAATTGCTGAGAAGGCCACAGAGGTCATGGATAGCTTTGTCCTCCCTGTCCCCTGGGTTCACAACTCAGTCCCAGCCCTCTTCAACACCACTTAAGCCTGTAGGTGCCAATTATTTCTTCTTCCCTTTGCAGCCTGCATCTTTCATGAGTTTTGAGATGTTACTTGTTAGCTTGCTTTTCTCATACCCAGTGTGTGGGTCTGGTGAACACCTACTCACTCTTAGATTATAACATCGCTGTGTATGTTTCCTTGTCCTGGAAAATTCATAAAGATCAGCACAGATGCAAAACTCTGGGGGCTGTAGAGGCATGGCTAATTTCTGTGTATATGTTGGCGCCTGGTAAGTGCCCTGTGCTTTCTTTCCCACTCTTCTCCCCCTCCACAGCTTTCTTTTTCAGTCTCCTCGGGATTGAACCTAGGGCCTTCACACTGAGCTCCACCCCATCCTTGTGTTACATGTTTTCATTGAGGCAGTATTTCATTCTTGCTAAAATGCCCATGTTGAGATCCGCCTGGATCAGCCTCCCAGAATGCTGGGACTTAAGGTGTGGTCCACCATGCCTATCTGTGTCCTGATCTGTCTTGCTATGGTATCTTTCTACTTAGAAATGTAGTCTAGTTAAGACTTAAAATCAGACAGACCTGAATTTTAATCTTGCTACTTGTTAACTATTCAACTCTGTTCAAGTTATTTTGCCACTTTTATAGGCTGTTTTCTTTCATCTGCAAAATGCTTATAATAATACCTGATTCATAGGGCAGTTATAAGAATTAGTTAAGGTTATATTCGTAAGGCATCTATCACAATATCCGATATGTAGTAAGTACTCTATAAATTGTAGAGTTGTATTATTCTTATTATTGTTGTTATGTTACCATTATTTACCTAAGCATCGTAAGACTCTATGAGTATTTCCAACTTGGAATCTCAAGTCTAAATTTCTCAGACACATTTCATTTGCTTTATTTCCTGTTTTGCCAGACTCATTTCTAACTGTGCGACTTATGGCCTATGCCTATCCAGGAGACTGGAGGAAACATAATTCTTCCAAATTCCATGAGCACACTTGCCTTTGCTTTCACTCAGTCCAAAGTCATTGAATTAGTGAGATAGAGTAAGATATGGTTTACACACTCAGACACACATGAATGTTCTTGCCATGTGAATCATCACCATTGTTTTGCTTTACACAAATCGTAGTTTCTTTTTCTTTATTTTGCAAACATCAAGTAACAGAAATGATTACTTGGAAGCAGCTAAACTTTGACTTGGGATACACTACACACAATTTTCCTGGGTTATATTATATGGAGACATTTAACAGTTGATAGTTTATTAATCCATTATTCAACACACATTGGTTGAATGTGGAACACACAGATCAAATTAAAAACCAGAAATATTGTAAAAAAAAAACCTGCAGCAGAAGGGTCAGAGGAGGTTGTTTCTTGGGTTATTTTTCAGAAGAGGTGCTGTGATCTGACCACAAACTGCCTTTCTAACCTCCTATCTTATGACTTCCCTTCTAAACCCACTTCTTGTCAGACTGAACCTGTCTGGTGCATTTCACACATGATTCTCTCTTTTTTTTCCCCTATAACTAGTTCCCTGCTGCCCAGTGCTTCCAGTGTCAGCATCCCAGTGAGCTCTTCTTTGACATACTTGAATTCAACTTGTTGTTCTTTATGTTGATCACTATTATATCCAGTTTTACCTGTCTTAAAGGTACTGGTAGGATTTTCCTCCTCCTTATGTTATGATTTGTAAATCTACTTGCTCTTTCCTGTTAGGCTTGTGAGCCTTCCAAAGAAAAGATGTGCCTACACTATACTTTGATTTCCATATGTTAGCAAGCACATTGATTTGTGCAGATTATTTATTGTTGGTAAATAAGTCAATTAGTAGATGAGTGATGTGGACCCATACCTGGGCCTTGACAGGTGGATCAGAATTCTGGAGGAGAGAAGAGGGCATTATGACAGTTTGGCTAGTGAAGAGTACAAGACTCAGCTTGCAGGTTCAGCTCCTAGGCTAGTTCCTGGGATCCAGATCTGTAAGAGCAAAAAGACAAAGTGATGGAGAAATAACTCACTCCACGAAGGGTGAAGCCTGCAATTCCTGGGCACTTCAGTGGTGAACACCTTTGCTCCTGCTTGGCTGTGTCCTGCCTAGCCTGTCCAAGGCCAGGCTGCATGTTCTGTAGCAGGCAGGAACTTATGATTAGTATGCTTTCTGTGTACCCAGACGGAACAGATGTCTGTCTGCTTTGTTCTACTTAACGATGATGCCAAGATCCCAGTGATCAAGATCCAATTTCACATTTTCTGAAATGTTGTGGCTAAGAAATTCTATTAAGCCCTTTCTGAGAGTCAGCTTCTAGGTTTACAGAGAATCTATGCTTTGTGGCTTAGCATGTTTGGAAGGTGCAGAAGGAGGCAGCCAGAGTAGAGGCAGCACTTAGTCTTACTGAGGTGGAGAAGCTGGTTGGAGAGTCTTTACTCCTCCAGTACACAGGCTTTCCTGTGCTCCCTTTTATGCTACTATCAATAGGCCCTCTGCTCATCTTGCATATCTGCTATTGTTAGAGAATATTTGGCATAGGAAATAGTTTCTGTTTGGGAGGAAAAATACATTGGCTACTACTTTAGTTATTAGTAAACCAATCAGATCCTTTCTTGCAATCCAGGGATTTGGGAGGGGGGTTGGGAAAGAGAACAGGTTGGGTTAGGAAGAGCTATCTAGAGCCCCAAAACCTGCCCAACCATCTCAGAATGGTCCATCTCCTTGGTGTTTTTGACAAGCAAGCTGAGTGGAGGATTCTGAAGGCATAGACAAATTTCATCTGTGGCTTGCTTTTGTTTGGAAAGTATTTGATTGGTGTAACAGAAATTATCCTGGGTGTTGTGTGGCGTGGTGTGGCTATCCACTTCTGCCCCATCTTCTTACTCCCTGTGTCACTCCTAGTCTCCCTTTTAAGCCTGTTCATTGCCTCCTGTCACACCCAACCTGGGTGTCATGGGCATCTACACAGGGCTATGTGCTGAGAAGTTGGTTCACCACTTGGGGTATAATGCTCTGTGGTTGCTATCTTGGAACTCTTAATATAAATTTTCTTTCTCTGAATTTGTATGCTGTAAACAAAGTTCAGGGGGAAAGTAGGTCATGTCCTGAGAGTTTGGAGCCTCAGTTTACATGTGGTCCCACCTCTACCTCCCCACTTCCTAGGAAAAGATTCCCGGTTACCTTTGCCTCCAGCCCTGCCCTGGGCCTGGCACCTACACTTTGAGGACCATAAAGGTCATCCTTTGTCCACTGAATCACAATATTAAGCAACAAATAAAAACAACCTTCAGAGGCTGAGGAAAAGACCAGTGGGAAAAAAGGATAAAGCATTTTTCCTGCTTTTAGGACAAGGGGTTCTGTGGTTTTCTCTTGTACCAGGCTGTGCAAAGCTATAGCCAGCTTTGAATATATCAGTGATGATCTGCTTCCAAGCCTTTGTGCTGTTCTGTTTCATGCTTCGAATGCCATCCTGGGCTTCTTTTGCATATCAACTCCTCTTCATCCTCCAGTGTTGATTTCCGGCTCCCCTTCTTTTAAGAAGCCTAATTTCTGATCACCCATTACTCATTATAAAATTCTTTTCTATAATAGAACTGAGTTTACTATGCCAAATAGTAAACTATTATGGTAAATTAGCATCAGTGCACTGGGAAGAGCAGTGGGACAGCGTTTCCTATACGTAGCTATTGCATTCTCAAAACATAGGATAACTGGGTCAGCCAGAGCACGGCACTCAAACTGGTGTCAACTGCAGAACTGATGCCTTCTCTTGGCTATGGCTTTTGTAGTTAATGGATGAGGGGACCCAGGACAGGCATAGCAGGGTGTCATGTACGATCACCTGTAGCTGCCTACAGGCTGACACAGGTGCATTGCCATGTTGTGGCAACCTGGAAGGTCACACTGGGCTTCCCAGTTGAATGTCACCCCTGCTGTGATTCTGGATTAGATACTCAATGGCTTCTCTAGCTCTTGTTCTTCAACGGTCACACAAGTAGGTTCCACTGCCTGATCAAACCCTCAAATGCTTTTTACCTGTTACAGTCAATGCTTTCTGCTTGGTCGTTCTAATCCACAGATAGATAGATGCTATCTCAGAGGTTTCTGCTCATGTGTAGCCCTGAAAATAGGACACACATGTAAATAATTATGGCACAAGGAAGAAAATATTCTGTCACAGAAGCATATATACCACTGATGGAATTTAAAAAGCTGAAAAGTTACTTCCAATTTGGAGGGTAATGGACACAGATTTAGGAATACTTTGAGAAAATATGGTATGTCACCTGGATCTTAGTACAGAAATAATATTTAAAAACCCATTAGGTAAGTAATTAAGAAATGAACATGAAAGAATGCTCACTGCACATCAGTTGGTCTAGAATTCCAGGAGTCTATTTCTGGGTTCTTTTTCTTTTCTTTCTGTTTATTATGTCCAAATTCTTCCACTCTGAGTCATAGTTTTGCACATATGTCTAATTCTTGTTCTTAAATCCTCCATCATTAGGATGGTAGCTGTATTTATTCCAAAGCTTGATGCTCTTTGTACAAGTGAAGACATGGTGTGGCAGGATTGTAATCTCAAGTCACAAGTAAAATTTGGAAAGCAAATGTTTTTGTTTTATATGCTTTATTTTATTTTATTTATATATATTTAGGGGATACAGTATAAAAATTTGATGTATGTGTACAGTATGTAATGATTCAGTCATATCCTTAAACATTTACATTTTTTGATCACCATATAATAATTGTACATATTTTAAGACATGGCATAATATTTTAATATGTATATACAACATGTACTATGCTTATGAAATAAGGTTAAATAAAATTTCCATCTCTTTATCATTACTTTGTTTGAAGAGTCTTCAATTTCTTCCTTTTCTATAAAATAATAGTAAACAGGTCTTTGTAGACTGTAGTTTCCTACTGTACTGTAGGACACTCAACTTTATTTTTTCTCTTTAACTATGTTTGGGTACCTGTTCTATAATGTCACTCTATCTCATCTCTGGCTTATCAGCCTCTAGAAATCAATATCCTACATTCAGATCAATATTTTTGTGTCTGTATATGACAGATAACTTGCATTTTTTGTCTTTTTGTGTCTGACATTGCATTCACATAATGTCCTCCAGTTTCATCCTTTTTATTACAAATTAAATGGCATCATATTTTATGGCCGAATAATACTGTATTACATATTGTCTTAGTTCTTCTATGTTATCTGATAATTTCATGAATAAATTCCTTGATTTATTAGAGGAGAAATGGAAGTCTACATCTTATAATTTAAAATGACTAAATGTCTCTTTTTCTCACCTTGTCTTGTCTTTAGCTTTGCCAATAATTGACAAACCCTAGAAAAATCCATTTTACTGAGTTATAGACCTTGTATAAAGTAGTCTCTCTAAGCTTGATAGGAATCAATGCTAAAGCTTACCTTTATTTTAAATTACTGTCACAGAGACTAGTCATATAAGCTAGGTGGTTTTTTGCTTACTTGTTTTTTTTTCAGGTACCTAAACACCTTGGTGGAATAATTTATTCCTCCACAATATTCAAAAAATAAAGATTTAAGAATTTATTTATTTCTTAATAAATATAAATTCAGTTAGCATTTGAGTGACTACTGGGGAGTCAGAGAAGGTTGGAATTTGATGGGAACATATTTTAAAGAGTTGGTAATCGCTGATGCCTAGAAAGACTTTTGCAAGATTTCATCACTAGTTAGAGACATAACTTTAAGAACCACATCTCCTGATTCATAGGTTTGTTCTATTTCCATTGCTTCCTGGCATGGTGTCTGATTCATTTGTGCCACACTGAAAGAGGAGGGGGTGTCATTAGTCATCTTTGGCCCAAGGTCCATTCAAGTCTGATGTAATGAAAGCAGTACAGGAGAGTTATGTGTCATGGTTATGATGCCCATAAGACCACCAAGGCCATAATGGATAAATGGAAATGTAACGGAATGGTTCCTCTACCAGGAAGTAGTAAATTCAAAGAGCACTTTGATTTATACAAGTTATAAGCAGTGTTGTTAACTTACCTTGCAAGAACTAATGCACATGGATAGATAATGCTAGTGAGGCAGCGTCCATGAAGATTTCATGGATCCAGGATTTGGACACTACATTCTGTGAGTGAAAAAGACAGGGTACTATGGTTCTTTTAGGCCTTGAATTTTGTCAACATAATGCCTCCTAATTAATTAACTATCCATGTGCCTAGGATTACGGAATTAGTTCAGCTGCTGTAACTGCTGTCATATAATTTGCCAAAAGGGCCAGAACATGGACTTATGAGTGCTTAAATAACTGTTCTGTGGCCTACCCACCTACAGTCAGGGTAATGGTGCTGTGTGTTTCCTCAAGCTCTAAAATCACAAAAAATGTTAAAGGCTTAATTCAGATATCTTTCAATGATGGTCTCTGGAAATTCATCAAAACATCAGATTTATCTCTCTGGTCCTAAGATTTGGTATTTCATAACAGCCTCACAATCACTCTCCTTTCCTTTTAGTTGTAATTATTTTCCTCTTTGAATTTTTTTTGGATTTTTTTTAATTGGTACCAGGGATCGAACTCATGACCACACGTTTGCAAGACAGGTGCTTATGCCACTGAGCTAAATCCCTAGCCCTTCTTTCTTAATTTTTAACAAAATAAATTTTATTTTGAGACAAGTTCTCACTAAGTTTCTCAGACTAGGCTCAAACTTGTCCTGCTGCCTCAACTGGGATTACAGGTTTGTACTCACATCCAACACTGTTATTATTCTTTATTCTAATAGCCTCCTTCCTTCTATTTTCTTTCCCTTTAGTTTAGCTTAATTCAATTCCAAAAGCATTTGCTAAACAACAGGTTCTAGAAAATATTTAAGCAGCTTTTTGTAGGAAGATAACAAAGAATTAAAAATACGTTTTCCTCCCACTTATCCTGCAAAATCAGAGCTAAGGCAAGAGACACAAAACATCTAGACACTATTTTCAAAACATCAGGTGACTGAGGCAGACACTAAATTCTAACAAAGTACTCCACATTCTATAGATGCTATGTATATATTTCCTGAGTACAAGAGACAACACAAAGTAAAATGATTGTAATCATTAACTGTGAAGGATTAAGTTGAAAAAACCATTTACAAGTTTCCACTGGGTCCTTTCCTCAATGTTGATTCCAGCCACACTACATTAGTCAGTTTTCTAAATCACTGTTTGCACATCAACTCATGCTGGACCCTAAGCCCATGGTGGGGGCATTCCCTAAACAACTCCAACCAATACAAGGGAATGACACTCCCAGCCTACTAGACGTGCAGTACAAGTTTGTGTTCTTTAAAATTGAAGAATGAATTTTAGGAACAATGGAAGTTAAGAGCAGAACATATTTATTGAGACAAAGCTTTTGTCTGAGAGAGAGACAGAAGGGTTCCTGAGTTGGTTGCCGAGAACCCTGTCTGTTCTAGGGATTTTATAGAGCAAAACCATGAGGTGAGGCAGGTCCAAGGTGGAGAAAAATGGGAACTCGCAAGGCAGGTTGCATGAAGTAGGACAAAACTATGGTCAATCAATAAGATTACAAGTGTAATTACTCATGTAAGATTGATTAAACTGAGATCAAATGGGGAGGCGAGTCACATAGCAAGTGGGCATGAGCAGTGCCTTTGGCTATAGGGGGTTGGATTAGTGACTATTGGCTGCCTCTGGGTGATAGAGACCTAGATAGAATATCAGTCCTTAAAATGTAGGTGTATTTGTTTGATCTTTTGCCTTGAGGTCTGGCCTGACAGGGGAAGGTGTCTGTCTTCTTCAAGGTCACAGGATATCTGGTCTTCTGCATTAGCCTCTTTGAGGGCCTGGCCCTGTCTATTTGCCTATAATATTTTTAATTAACTCAGCTGCCTATGACACAACTACCACTATTTAGGGTAGACTGGTTATTCCTGTGACTCTCTTCACAAGTCCCTTTACCCTGTCCCACTCTTGGGCTGAAAAAGTGAAGATCAAGTCTCCAATCATCTATGTTAAAAAAATCACTGATTATATGAAGCATAGACCACATAAGATATAATGTTGGAAGATATAAAAAGAGAAACAGATCATGACCCCCCAATTTAAGTGCTCATAGTCTACTATAGCAATACATGCATCAGAAGAGCTAAAATAAAATCAAGACATATACTGGATAAATAGTTCAAGTATTCCCAATGTGAGGTTAATTAGTTTGAAATCAAAGCAAGTAACTGTTAAAAATTTAAATGATTATAAGTTAGAGTGATACCTCGGTTCACAAACTTAATTTTTTCCATGTTTCTGATCTCAGATTGAATTGGATGAAAAACCAGTCAAATTCAATGATTAGGTGACCTTATTGTGGACATTTGATTCAGTTCTCATACACTTTGCTTGTGACCACAATCGTTGAGAGAATTGAGTTTGTGAACTGAGGTTCACTGTATATTTAAGAATTTCTATGGCTGTGGCTTGGCAAGCTGTGGCCACCCCAGGACTAGAACCAGCAGCCCTCCTGAGATCCATGCCATGTTGGAACTTAGGGTGCTGGGAAAGCAAGCAAGCAGGTCCCCGCCCTGGTAAACGGCTGTGAGACTACTGGCATGCGGGCTGAGAATCAAACATCCCCACTCCCTCCTCCCCCATTAGCAAGTGGGAGCCAGAGATCTGAGCATCTCTTGGGAGGTTGATCATATGTAATATAGCAAATAAGGGGATTTCCTTCTACCATCTCTATAAGGCGAATATTTTTATCACTGTTTTGCTTTGTCCTGATCGATGGTATTGCTCTATTCAATATTCTGTTTTGATAAGTTCTATAATGTTCTGTATTTCCTTTGATTTTGCTATACCTGATTGAAAGAACTACTATTGTGAAGATAACAAAATATACCGTGGTACCTATTACTCTTATCCCGGTAACCTGCCATGAAGTTCTGTACCAATTTCACTACACTGTCTCAATTGGCTTTGTTCCATCTTGTTCTGTTGTATTTTACTACCTTCAAAATAAAAAAAAAAAAATAAAAGAATTTTTACAATATTGGAAAAATCATCCTTTGAAAATCCTTAGGAAGGAGTTGATTCCTTACCCTCAGGCCCTAACCCCTCACGGGTATCCTGGTCTTTGGCCAGAGTCCTCTAGAGAGAGGAAGAGACCAGAGCTTGCTAAGGTGAAGGGGAAGTTGGAAGGTCAGGGTGGGAGACTGGGAGTGGAAGGGAATACAAGTGCTGGTCATCCTCTTGGTGCCTTTGGATTCTTGCCTCACACCTTTGGGGTTTTGAAGGTAAGGGATAGGAAAGGAATTGCTTCTCTGCCTGGAAGAACCCAATTAAAATTCTAAGCATGAACCTGACAATAGTCACAGATGAATCAGGCAAGGTATGCAATGTTTGATGCTTCTAAGCTATTAATTCAGCACTCTTGGACCATAATATGGGTTCTAAATGTTGGAAGCAAGTTAAAATGAATAATTCTGTGCTAAAGAGGAAGTGCAAGCCAGTGGTCTGGCCAAAGGTTGGAAGGAATGGGAGGGGCAGGGGAAGGGTTCAGGTTTCACCTTCCAGAGAGCTAGTTTCCTTTTGAGTAGCAAGAAGGAGACTCAGGGACAGCCATGGCTCACTCTGGAGCCTCCAGCTCCTGATCTGAATGGTCACTAATCCTCAACCTTAAGCATTATCCTTCCTGGAAATGTGTGAACAGATAATTCACACAAAAAGATATTAACAGGGTCAGAAAATATGGTGGAAAAAGTTAACTCACTAGTTTCCACACCAGGGTTCTGTATCTTCCTTCTTTACCTTTAACAATACACAGTGAGAGCATCTGAGCTTCTTGGGGTTGTCACAACAGGTGACAGAGTACCACAAGTGAGATAGCTCATACCTATGGGAATTGATCTTCATATTATTTTTGAGGTTAGATGTTCAGGACAGTCATAAAGGTGGTGATGCTTCCTTTGAGAATCTTTCCTGTCTCCTCTTAGCTCCTAGGGGTGCCTGACAATCCTTGGGGATAAAATTCTCCTTGGTTGAATGAGTTGACTTCCAGCCATGGATGTAGACATGGACTGGGCAGGGGGCCCAGTCATCTTTCTAAAATGATGGCAGGCTCATTTTGTAAACCAGTAAAGCTCTGAACCTCTGACAGCTGTAGACAATTTTTCAACCTTTGAGACAGAAACAGAGCTCAAGTCATGCAAATAGTAAGGGTAAACTGCTGTGTTTCAACTGCAAATTCAGTGATACTGGACTGGGGAACATGATTCCTCTGGTAGGCACTGCTAGTTCTGGGTGGCTAGGAGTCTGCTCTTACGGTCTCCCACTCTGTGTGGCCTGGAGTTCAGATCAACAGCTCCTTTCTCACACAGCTTGGCCGTGGGAGCCCAGCCTGATCAGGTTAGCAGAGCATAGCCAGTTGGATCTATACAGAGCTTAATCTCTGGGGAATGATGGCCAAGAAACAATAGGGCCATCTCTCCTCTGACCCCTCTGCCTCACGAAGGACCATGAACTCCTCTGAGCTTTTGAACTTGTCTCTACTGGCTTAAAATGTACTACAACACATTAAAAAGACTATCTACTTTTGACACTAATTAGTGAGTTCCTGAAGGACCAGGACTGGGTTCTATTCAGTTTTATATTTATTTTCATATGCTTACCATTTATATGACTATGATTTGCATAGACTGGTGGCACGGAACAGAAACTTTTACGCTGTGACTTTAGGAATCTTCCCAAGACACGCCTCATTAGCAATCAGCTCATGTGATCACTGGAAGAGCCACCTAAGTCTCCTTTTACCCCAGTAATGTTCAAAGTCAACTCTCCCTCCTCTCTGATCTCCCAACCCTATGGGTTTCTGCATTTCTGTGGAGAATAGGTGACGGAGCTCCAGATCCCTTCTCCAAGTTGTGCTGTCCTGGGAGAGGAAGGATCAGTCCCCACAGTTGGTCTTGGGTTGTCCCCAGGGCAGCTTACCAAAAATGTGTTAGGTGGACGGGGAGTAGGCCTTAATTTTCTTTCTGGAAAGAAATGAAGCTTAGGTACTTTTGGCAAGGGAACACTATTTTGGGGGACGATGGTTGGTGTGGAGTTGGTGGGGGTCATCATACTGTTCTGGAAAATGTTTCCTTCTTTTTGGTCTCTGTGTCCCCTCTATGAAATTTCTTAAAATCTTGCACCAGACACTTCTGGTGAGAAAGCTGGTATCTTCAGGCTCCTGACACAGCAGAAGCATACAGCCTAGTTTTCTCTGTGAACAGCAGGGAAGTGAACGGTCTCAGGTGGGAGGTAAGAATGATGACAGAAATGCTGTTTCTTTCCATTTCCCCAGTGTTTATGGACCATGAGCATACTTGCTACAGGAGGGCTTTCCAATCAGAAGGCATAACACTGGCACCATGTTGGGATGGAGACTGTTGATTAATAAATGTGATTGGGACACAGAGCGCTGTGAATTGTGCCATCGTTTTTGTCCTGTACAATAATCAGGCAGAAAAACATTTCTGCTTAGGGGGCTGAATGATGAAACAGCCAGCTTCCAATTAGGATGTTTCTTTACAGTATCTCCAATTGTTCCCACATGAGGGAAATGATGTTAGGACAACTGCTTAGGAAGGTCAGAGATGTCTGGCTCAACCATTGGTCTTGACTTGGGAATTTATTATCTTAATGGTTTTCCAAATGAACAGTAACACAGAGAATCCAACTCTGTAGAGTTTTTTGAAATGGATTCTTGTCGGATATAAAAATATTAAACTAGGTATCCTGTGGGCAGCCAGGGCAGAGAAAACTAGCAGATCTACCTTTTCCTGACAGCCAACACCACCAAAAGGCTGCTTCCTGCTGGCAGCCAGTGTGGGCAGAGAGAGCCACTGGATCTGCCTCTGCCTGCCGGCTGCCAACAGTAGAATGCTTGTTTCCTGTGGGCAACCAGTGGGAACAGGGTCATGCGGCCAGGTAAACCCTGTGCACCCCACCTGCAGGCCATCATTGGAGGCCCTTGCTTTCTTCTGGCAGCCAGCACCCGCTGGGAAAATCAGACAAACACATCCCTGTGTGCCTGTCATCATTTCAGGAATCCCGGTGTAGATACGCAGGCTGAGAGAACCAGCCCTACCACCACGTACCCTTGTCATCCGGGAAGCCTCAGTGTAGCAGAATGGATAAGAAAGATATGGTATTTTCATACAATGGAAATCTACCCAGCTATAAAGTAGGATAATCTTGAGGCTCTTGTAGGTAAATGGATGCAACTGGAGGTCATGTTTATGGGCAAAACAGTGAAATAATACAGGTGAACAGTAGCATAAAAACAGGAGTTAGTGTGATCCAAAAACACAATAGATATTATAAAAGTGATAGGGGATGAAACACCTAGGAGAAGTTGGTAACCAATATTGATTTGTTATTGTCTTGTCTTGAACTCTTTTAATATTTTCACAGTTTTGTTAGGTTTGGTTCTGTTCCGTCTTGTTTTGTTAGATTTTACTGTGTCTGATGGTGTGGACAGCTATTTTGAACGTAATGGGATGTATTATGGTAATCATGGTTGGTTTCCTAGTATCTTGTTTTGAAGTTGCATAATGCTTTCATTCTTTTGTTTGTTTTTTTTTTATTTTATTATGTGTGATGGTATGAACAGCTATTTTGAAGAAAATGAGATATTATAGTAACCATTGTTCATTTCCTGTTATCTGGTTTTGAAGTCCTGTAATGCTTTCATTCTTTTGTTTTGATTGGTTTGTCTATTTTCTATTAGTTGATTTCATTGTGTATGAGGGTAATGTACAGTTATTTTGAAGCGAGCAAGGGACATTGTGGTCGTCATTGTTGATTTCTATTATCTTGTTTTGAAGTCCCATAATGCTTTCATTCTTTTGTTCTGATTGGTTTTATATTATTTTGTTTTGTTTGACTGTATTGTATGTGAAGGTATAGACAATTATTTCAAAGAAAACAAGAGACATTATGGTAGCCACTATTGGTTTCCTGCTGTCTTGTTGTGAAGTCCTGTTTTGCTTGCATCATTCTGTTCTGGTTTGCTTTGTTTTGTTTTGTTTACTCTCTTTAAAATAAAAAATTAAATTATCTCTACTTGACTCCAACTCCCTGCTCCCCTTAAGCACACACTACACGCATGCACACACACTTTTGCACACATATCCCTTTGCTTAGTGTGTTCTCTGTGGAATTTCTGTGGCTATCCTCTATGACTAGCCTGTAAGTTACAGTTAGAAATGAACAGGAAACTATTGCTTGTATGCCAGGTCTCAGATTCTGTGCTAAATAAGTCCTTTACCTACATTGTCCAACTTAATTCTTCATATCCCAGCTAGGTAGCACTCATCAGCATCCTTGCTTCATAGGCGAGGAAACAAAAGTTCAGAAGAGCTGTGTGATTGCACAGCCCAGTCTGTTAAGATAGTAGATGGGGGTAGAGATGAAGACAGTCAGAAGCTAGACATGAATTGGCACCACCCAACACCCTGTAACGCACAAGACACCCTGGCATCCTGAGGAAGATGGAAATCTTGGACATCACAGTGCTCCAGGACTTCCCTGGGTTGTGTTCCTGGCTCTGCCAACCGTGGGCTGTCTACGCCAAAAAGGCACCTGTTATGGCCAAGTGCCATTGCTCTAGAGTTCAGCTCTCAGGATACAGGAGACGAGGCCAAGTTTGGGTTGACTTCATGAGTCTTCTCCCCTGTTGGCTCCTCCCGCCTGCTTGTCTGCCTCAGTGGTGAGACTGAATGGAGAGCAGCTCTGTGCAGCAGCAGAAGGGCTTGGGAGATTGGCTTACTGACACTACCTTAACTCCTCCCCCGAATAAATCTTGAGCACTTTTTCTTTTTGCTAATGCCCTGAGGCAGGAGCCTGGAATACTGTGGGGGAATGGGTCAGATTATCTGTGTCCTTTTCAAGCAGCCATGGGCTATTCATTTACTCACCTGAAGATTTCCTTGTCACAATCCAACCCCGAGAAATTGTGAGAGTAATAAATTGAGAGGCCATATGTGAAAGTAATTTGAAAACTCTGAAGTGCTAAAGAAATAAAAATTACTGCTGTCATTTCTATCCTTCTGGGTTTATTGGAAGAAGGCTTTGTCTCCACTCCTGCTAAAAATCTCCTCCTTGTTGGATTTTTGTATTAGCTCCACTGAAACAAAATTCAGATAGTGTTGAATTCCATCTGTGCTCAAATACATAATCTTATTTAATCCCTGAAAGCTACTCAATCAGGAATCATTATTCAGTGTATAATTTCACTGCTATCTGCTTTGTCTAAAATAAAGAAGGAAACATTTTTTGTACATATTCCACAGCTTGCTTTTTACACTTGGTTAATGATGGACAACTTTCCACATGTAGCCCTCTCATCTCCACATTAGGACTTTCTTTTTAACAGTTGCATAATATTTTGTTATATCACTCAGCATGGTAAATTTCATCAGTCTCCTATTCATAGACATTTATGTTGCTTCTAATTGTAAATAACACTTGAATGGAAGTCCTTGTGTCCATACTTTTGTGGATTTGTATTAGTATTTCCATGGCACAAAATGGGATTGTGGGCTGAGTGGAATTTATGTCTAGATTTTAATAGATAATGCCATTGTCTTCCAAAAAAATAGTCTCCATTTATACTACTTATGCTATGTATCTGAATACCTTGCATCCTGCCAGGGCACAGTATTACTAAGTTTTAAAAACAATTGACAATTTCTGTCCCACCTCATGCCCATCTGCCTTGCGAGTTCCCATTTTCCCCCACTTTAGACCCACCTCACCTCATGATTTTACTCTATAAAAGCCCCTAGAAAAGACAGAATCTTTGGCAACCCACTAGAGATCCCTTCTGTCTCTCTCAGACAGAAACCTTCTTTCTCTCAATAAATGTTTCTGCTCTTACATTTTTTTTGACAAATTTATGGATAAAATTTGTGGTTAATTCTTTATATTTTACTGCTATCCAGATTGAACATGCTTTTTGACTTTTTAACTCTATAAGTTACTGCTTCATATTTTTCAGACAGATTTCCAAGGTCTATTAATATTTTTTCTTTATTAAATTTAGAAGGTTCTTATATATTTTGGATGGCAAGATTTGTTTGTTCAACACATTGCAAGAAATTGTGGTTTGTTTTTCTTTATTGTGTATAATGTGCATTTTTCTCTCTTTGACTGAGAAATTCTGTGCATTACTAAATTCCGCCTTATTTTTGGCACATTAGATAAAGAATCTTGGTGTTACATGTTTGTGAAGTTTTCACAGTATGGAATGGTGCTGTGAGAATATTTGACAGAACATATGTTTTCGAGATAGGTAGTTGGATATAAATTACTGATTTTGGGTGCTTTTTGGAGAGTTGCTGACCCTGTCTGAACTTGTGTTTTCTCATTGTAGAGTAGTAATATCCACTTTCTCTGAGTGCCCTCTTTTCTCTAAAATCTGGTGATGTTTAGAAGCCTCTCTGGTAGAAGGTCTGGAGACATAGTAAAGGGTCTGAGCAGGATGACTGTTTTGGTAGTAAGGGTAATTGGACCAGAAGGTTTGAGAAGAGCAGGACTTCTAAAATGGACTCTTTAAAAGCTGAGAATCAGTAACATAAAATAAAACTTATAGATTTGTGAGTTAAATCTTATGAATTTTGACAGTAATATATGCCTATGTGGTTTGTACTAACAATAAGTAGTTTCCTCAGAAAGTTTTCTGACTCTTTTCAGGTATGTGTACTCTTAGTGATTTTCAGATTTCTATCATAAGATATTAATTTTCTCTGCACTTGCATTTCATATAGGTGGAATCATACCTCCTCCTGTTAAAGGGTATATGTACTCTCTATCTGAATCTGTTCTGTTTGGCTTCTCATATGAAACACAATGGCTTTAAAATATGATCATGCTGTTTCATGTACCAGTAATGTTTTTTAATCACTGAATAGTATTCTACTATTAGGGTATACTATAATTTATATATCCATTGTCCCATTGATATACATTCGTGTTATTTCCAGCTTTGAGAACTTACAAGAAAGGATGATATAAACCTTCTCATATAATGATTCTCTCCATGGATGTATTTTTATTTCTTTGGTATCAGAGGGGCCTTCTTGGGTTAAAGTATAGTATATATTGAATTTTATCAGAAACTTCCATCAGTCTCCCAAGTCGTGGTACTATTTCACAATTCTACCAGCAATATCAGAGAGTTGCTGGTGATGTTTAGAGTCTTTTTGATGTTAACCCTTCTAGTGGGTATAATATGACTCCTCATCATGGTTTGGAAAACTAAAATTCAGTGTCTTTGTTTTAACATGTAAGCTCTCTCTGTCCATATCCATGTACATTCTCTTTTCCCACATGTGTTAGTTCTCCAACAAGATTTGGAATTTTGTGAGGTCGGAGATACCACTTGACATACTCCCTTGAAGTACTAGGCAGGCGCTTAAGCCACTGAGCTAAATCCCCAGCCCTCCCTTGAAGTACTAAACTACACCAGCGTCAGGCCAGGAATGTAGTGGGTGCTCAATGCCTTGTTGATTGCTTTCTTCTTACTAAGAAATATTTCTATACTATACCATAATTTTAAAAATCATGAAATGAAGAAACAAACCTGTGGGAAACAACTCCAGTGACTCCCTTTGAATCCAAAACAATTACTGTGAATTTGATTATTTGGAGACTTATTTCCTTATACTGTTATGTAGAGAGCTGGTTAGGGTATTTCCTGCTCTCTTCAATTGGCTCTAAGCATTGCAGAGAAGCCTAGTGGAAGTGCTGGTATGTAAATTCTAAAGCCAACAGACAGTCCTGTTTCCTCCAATACTGTTCTCTGTGCCCGGATATGAGTACAGCAGGGATGTTTAGAGCCAGTCAGCTCTGGGGGGAATGTCAACTGGGTAGGATCCTCAAGGCAAAGAGGCTATGACTCCCTAGGGCACAAGAGTTTGCATATCAAAAACTAAAGCCACAGCCTCCCAAAACAATTCAGTTGCTACCTTAATTAGATTATGTGAATTGATCCTTCTGCATATCTTTTTCTCTGCAATTTACAGAGGTGCCCTTCTCTCACCTGGCCAACCAGCTCAAGTTACTCACGTAATTCCTGCCATCCTCATTGTCACTCATCCCTGAGCCACCCCTCTTCTTCACAAGATAATAAATTCTGGGAGAGGCCTAGGATCAGGGCCTTTGTCCGCATGTCCTCACAGGGACTGGACTTAGGACCCCTTGGCTACCCTTAACTTGGGGTATGTCTTGGTGTTTTTACTCTTGCCATGGGTTGCATTGGTGATGGTAGATTGAAATTTATTTGCTGGGATTCCAATGACATCTTAATGGGATTATAAAAATAACTTTTTGGACTGTGAGGAAAACTAAAAAGAAAACTACAGTATTTGGATGGGTGAACTCAACATTTGGGTTTACAATGCAAACCTGTCTATAGCATGATCTTTTTCTTCCAAGAATTTGAAGAAAATGGAAATCGCCTGACAATGTAAACATTCTCCAAAGATAATCCAGATGGCACAATGACTTCTTTTGCTATCCAAATTGTGTGTGTAAGAATCCCTTGAGACTCTCTCCATGTTAGTAATTATATTTTTAAATTTTTCTCACGTGAAGCAGAAGGTGTTCCCAAACCGTGGAGACCATTCCACCCAGGTGCAAGAAAGACCTTAACTATCCTCTCTCTCAGTGTTTGTGGTGTCTGTCAAGCCCCCAGTCCAAAAGGTGCTATAAGGAGATTGGAGAACTGCAAATAAACAAACAAAAAATCAGAGACTGAGAAAAAACATTCAGGCTTTGTGGAAGTGTTGTCAGATTTTTTAACTTACTCAGGGTACTACACAATGAAACATAGTATCTTACTCAGTGCCTCTTGTTTTGTGTATGCAGTAGCTACTGATTATATACAGACTGTATTAGTTTTCCCATCTATGGGAAAAAATACTCAATAACCACAACTTAGGAAGCAGAGGTTTGTTTGGCTCTCGGTTTCAGAGAACTCAGTCCATGGTTGGCTGGTTCCAAGTTAGAATCAGCATGGCAGAAGGGTGCTACCAAAGGCAGTTGTTCAACAAATAGCAGCCAGGGTGCATAGAGAGAAGGAAGAGCAAAAGGGAACGATGCACTCTCCAAAGGCCCTTTCAGTGGCCCACCTCCTCCACCTGGGCCCCATCTCCTAAAGCACATTCACCTAGGAACTCATCAGTGGGTTAATCCACCGAGGGGTACAGCGCTTCCATGATCCAGTCACCTCCCCAAACTATATCTCTGAGCACTGGAGACTTTGGGGTACATTCGAGTTGTAAACTATAACACCAGCTGTGTGTGGTTTTATGCTGGGTGCTGATGACAGATCTGTGAACCAGACAAGTACAGCACCTGCCTCACAGAAGTCACAGAGCGATGTGGTCTGGTGTGCTGGCTCCAAACAGCAGAACATGGTGAGCGCTGTCTGTGCCGTGAGTCTCTCACTCAGGTCAACACAGGCTTTTAAGAATAAACTATATCCACTGGAAGCAATGAAGTTATTTACCTAAGTTCAGCATCACTGGAGCTTGGGGTACAGGTGGATGGTCAAACTGGGGAGCAATGATGCTCTCCCATTCCAGACCTCCAAGTCATCCCAAGCAGCTTGTCCTTTATCTTAAGAGCAATAAGAATTCATTGATGAATTACATTCAAGAGTGACATTATCAACTGTGTTCTTTAGAAAGATGACTCTGGCATGTGTGTGGATGTTGGGAAGGGACAACACTGGGTATAGAAAGACCTCTTGGAGAGGACAGGGTGGGAGGGCGAAGTCAGAGAAAACCAGTGGGAGGCAGAGAAGGGGCATCTGTGAGAGGGAGTGAAGAACTTTAGATTCTTAGCTGACTCCTTTGATGATGGTGGCTTAGTCAAATGACTCAGAAGGACCTAGTGACGTTAAGCATCCCAATGACCTCTCTCAGCCCCCTGTATTGCCATTTCTGAGCTCTGAATCAGTAATGCAGAGCTGAGTGAGACTTAATAAAATCACCAAGATGCACTCCAGGGAGTGTCTGGCTGTGTGACATTCTCCTTGGGTCCTGGCCGCATGTTAATTGCCCAGCTCTGTCTTTTCTGCACTGCAGGAAGCTGAAGACCAACAGAATTTATCCCTATGAAAAATTGTGCAAGTTTTTCAAGATAACCAGTTTGTTCATAAGTCTGTGGCCCCTTTTTCATTTTTCTCTGTACAAAGGGGACAAAAAGAGCTCCCTGCAGTCAGAGATACTAATCCTGGTCTACAACATAGCTGTTGATATTGGACTCCCTGGAAATTTGGTGTTCAGTAATGCTGGATGGGTTTTATTTTGCTGATCATCCCATAAAAATAGCCCCCGCCCCGCAAAGTGGTCTATTGCATTTTTCTTTGTGTTTTGCAGAGGTGAAAGAGAGCAGCTACACAGATACAGTGAGCAGCTTTCTTACAAAATTAAACTAAGAGCTTCCCATTGGGAACCAGCTTTCTGTGGCAAGAAGAAATGACAAAAGATGACTTCTTGTCCATCTGTAGTTTCACCAGGCAAGCTAATATCCTGCAATGTTGACAGTACCTAAAGCATAGCTGAGAGACTGATAGTCGCAAAGGGAATTGTCACCAGAGCCACAGGCTAGTGTCTGCTCACCCACAAGGAGCAGTGAGCTACACACAGCAGGGACATCTGTCTTTACCATCAGCAGTCCAAGTTCTGACAGAGCAGTAGGGAGAACTGCCCCTAGGCTCTGGGACTGTCTATTGTCACTATTGCTTCTCTGTTCTCTACCGCTGAGCTCCAGTTATGGAAGAGAGCTAATGTATTTTTGACTCAATGCAGTTTTGTGCTGACTTTCTGGACCAAAGCCCTCACTTGCCCTTTTAGAAAATCCTTCTTTCCATTTCCTCCCTCACTTGTGTTCACCTGTAGACTTTAGGGTTCAGACCTGTTGGGTGACAGCTGCTCAACTCTGGGCCACATATGTGACTCAAAGATTCAATATCATAAAAGTAGACTACAGAAGAAGGAGTAACTTCATCATACATATGTCTGCTGGGGTCACCCTGGCTTTTGAGAGCCAAATACAATTCACTGGAGCCTTTATTCTTCAGGTGGAGGGATGCTCTCCATTTCTCTGGGGACGTTTAGGTAAGTGTGGTGAGCTGGGCTACTTTCCTTCATTAGCCCTGCTTCTCTGCTTCTACTGAAGTTGGAATTATCTCAGCTTCAGCACCTTGCATATGGTAGTCCTTCTCCATATAACAATACCCCACAATGGAAACCACTTGCATGGTTCTTTTTCCAAGAATGTCATCCCCATAGGGTTGAGAAGTAGCCTGACTTTCACTGAAGGTTCTGAGTTGTGGAGGGAATGTGTATTACAACACTACAAATTGTTTACAGCAAGCAAAAAATATCCTGATCTGAAAAGAGATGGCTGCCATTATAATTTTTCCCTGTCCTCCTCAACTTCCTAAACTACTATGTTTACTGCCTTAACTCTTTGAGTTCACATCCGATTTCAGCAGACAGCTCAGGTGCTGTTTGCTTTTCTGCCTTTGAAGATTCTTTACCACGTTCAGAGAATCTGATCAGAGATCAAGAAAGCTGGAATCTGCTAATGTTGGTTCAGGAGAATGAATTGTTAATATTCAGAAGTCTGGGGCTATTGGTAGCTTGACCTTGATCATAGTGGAGGGGGAAAACAGTAACACCACAGAAATTGGCTACAGGTTTCTGTCTGTCTCTGTCTCTCTGTTGGTCTCTCTCTCTCTCTGTCCATGTGTGTGTGCATGTGTGTGCGTGCGTGTGTGTGAGTTCCAATTTAGCCATGTACCACTGTTTCAGAAAGCTGAAAATGCATAGGAAGATCATTTCAGTACCATGAAAGTCAGAAATGACTTCCCCAGTTTCAGTATTTTTCTCTTCACCACAGACCAAAGCAAAATATGCTTACACTGACCTTTACTGCTAAACCTGATTAAAACTTATTGAGAATGTTCTGGGACTTTATGCCTGGACAGATCCAAGCTGTTGGTGTGAGGAAAACTAAATCTCTCTGAGCATAGGTCACAGGATGCTCAGTAAGAGAGGGCATTTGTAAAGCTCAAGAAGTCCACTATCTTCTGATTCCATGGGAGATTAAAAGCAGAAATGAGAAAGGGAAGAACCAATGGAGATGAGCACTGGATGTGAAACAAAGGTACTTTTTTTTCAGTTGGTGACAATGGGTCAAATATGACTTGTGGGGGCAGAGAGAGCAACAGATCTGTCTCCGCCTGCTGGGCACTGCCACTGGAAGGCTCCTTCCTGCAGGCAGCCAGTGTGGGCAGAGCGAAACAGCAGACCTACCTCCATCTGCTGGCTGCTGCCACTAGAAAGCTTCTTGCTGTGGGCAGCCAGCAGGAGCAGGGGCATGCAGCTAGGTAAGCCCCATGCACCTGTAGGTCACCACTGGAGGTCCTTGGTTCTTTGGGAAGCCATCACTCACTGGGAGATCCAGAGGAACACACTCCTGTGTGCCTGCCACAATCACAGGAGTGCTAGTATAGATATGGGGGCTGAGAGAAGCAATCCAACCTCCATGCACACCTGGTTATTGGGGAAGCCCCAGTGTAGCTGCACAGGTCTGGAAAAGCCCACCCCACACCTTGCTACCTCTGTGTAAATCTGTGGAGCCAGTCCAATTTCCCTGTACCACGGTGAGGTAGCCAATGTGGGAAGTGCCTGGGAATCCACAACCAGTTTGTTGGTTAGAACCAGAAGAATGTCAAGAAGAAGGAGCAAAAGGCAATTTCAGACCTCCAGCCCACACAGAACAAGTCTGGGAGATACAGTCATGGAATAAAATGGAATTCACACACCTGGAATCTCTGAGAGGATAGCAACTGAAGTAAAGAAACAACTTTATGAGATTGGAAAAGCAGTCAAATCAGAAATAATGTCTCAGGTAAAAGAAGAAATCATAAACATACTGAAAAAATTGCTCAAATCTAAAGAAGAGCATAGGAAAGAGCATAGAAAGAGCATAGGTAAACAGAGGAGCATAGGAAAGTGATGGAAACCTTGAGTGAACAATATAGAAAGAATTACAATGTATGAAACAGATTTAAAGAGATATCCTGGAAATTAAACAGTCAATTAAAAGCTGGCAAAACTGCTTGAAAGAGACTGAAGATAGACTTTCAAACCTTGAAGACAGGATTACAGCTAGTGATTGTGAAAGGAAAGACCTTTTAAAAACAAGGAATCAGGAAATAATTCAATGGCTGCAAGGTGATGCAAAGAAGCATAATCTATGAGTGGTAGGTATCAGTGAAGAAGCAGGGGTCAACACAAATAAAATTAAAAGGATATTTACAGAAGTAATAGCAGAAAACTTCCCAAATATGGGGAAAGGATCTGGTATACAGATGAGGCATAGAGACCTCCAACTATTCAAAACCAAAGTAAATCTACATCCATACATATAATAATCAAGATCCCAGAAATTTAGCACAAGAACAGAATATTAAAAGCTTTTAGAGAAAAGAAACAGATCACCTATAAAGGAAAACCAATCAGAATCATGGCAGACTGCTTGACACAAACCATCAAGTCAATAAGAATTTAGAGTGAGGTGTTTTAAATCTTGAAACAAAACAACTTCCAACCTAGATTGATGTACCTGCAAATTATCTTTCAAAACTGATGGAAAAATAAGATACTTCCATGATAAAGAACAGCTGAAGGAATTCATGACCACAAAACCAACCCTAAACAGAGTGCTAAAGGATAGTCTAGAGAGAGATAAATATTACTGTGGTTCCAAGAACAGCAGCAGAGGAGGATCGCCAAACAAGACAGGCAATTGAATGAAAGGGAAAAGTGGAGGGCCAATAACAGGAGGATAGCGTGGCAGAGACAAACCAATGTTTGCTGGTTGAAACCATTAGTGTAGATGGCTTCAATTCAGCAATAAAAAGAAACACAAGGAGAGTGGATCAAGATATACGATCCATCAATATATTGTATACAAGAAACATATTCAACTGGAAAGGAAATTCATAGACTGAAAATCAAAGGGAAGAAAACAATTGTTCCTAGTGACAGGAGAACAGAAAAAAAAGCAAGGATAACTTGCCCATCAACTGCAGAATGGATAATAAACATATGGGATTTTCATACAATGGGAAGCTATCCAGCTATAAAGCAGAATAATCTATGCTTTTGTTTTGATTGGTTCTATCCTGTTGTGTTTTTTTGATTTTGTTATGTGTGATGCTATGGACAACTTTTTTGAGGAAAATGGGATATTATAGTAGCCATTGTTCATTTCCTGTTATCTGGTTTTGAAGTCCTGTAATGCTTTTATTCTTTTGAATGGTTTTATACTACATTGTTATGTTTGATATTAATGTGTGTGAAAGTATGCTCAACTCTTTTGAAGAAAACAAGAGAAATTATAGTAGCCACTCTTGATGTCTTGTCTTGTTGTGAAGTTCTGTGTTGTTTGCATTGTTCTGTTCTGATTTGCTTTGTTCTGTTTTATTCTCTTTAATATAAAAATTTTTAAAAATAATGATTAAGTCCAAAACAGCTGAAAAATATAAAAACAAAAACAAAATCAAAATCAAATGTGACTTGTGAATTGGTACCAAATTGATTGCAGTGGAAGCTTAGTACAATGAGGGAGAGGATATAGATCAGTGCACTGATGTGTAACTCTTCTCCTTCACTTTCTACATTCTTATTATTGTTTTTTCAGTATTTTCCACAAAAGAAGCTAATGGAGGTCATATTTTTTTTCTGCTTGGTTCATGCTAAATAATTCATTAGTGTTTTCAAATGAGACTTAATTGTGTCATTTCTTCATAAGGAGAAAATTGCTTTAATAGAAAACCAAATTCAAACCCTTTGTCAGAAGTTGCACGTCCTTTCTAGGGAAAATTAACACCAGTTGGCCTTTGATTTTCACTGAGTGGGTGTTAACCATTGCCCCACACTCTCTGGCATTGTGAGCCTTCTCTGGGATGGGATGTGGCCCTATGAGGTAGAGTGCAATGGCTGATACGTGGGTTGGGCCTGGTCCTGGCTCTTTAGGTCCTGGCCAGAGAATCCTTGTTTGGAAACTGAGTATTTCCACCAGCACTGGCGCAACCACCCTGAAGTTTAACACAGCTGAGTTCATTGAATTGGAGTCTGTGTATACCTTATGACCTGGAAATTAAAATTATTGGTATCTGTTCTAGAGAAAGACTCATTCCTGGATAAGAAGCCAAGCATCTCTTGGCACACTTCTGACTGATTCTAAGAGTGGGCTAAAAACTGTAGACATGGAGCTGTAGGACCACAATTTACCATCTCTTTTTAAATCCAACATTTTACACATGAAATGAGAATGATAACATGTGGAGACATATTTTGAGTTTCTGAAGAAACAAAACTTGAACTTTGTATAGTATCTGACACATACATTTTCAATAAATATCAAGTAATAGTTTTAGCTTTAAATTAAATTTGAGTTGTACAAAAATATGTTTTCCTTGCAAAAATTGAAATATTATAGATAAGGGCAAAGTGCCTTTCATCTATTTATATCCACAGTTTTGTTGCTAACACCTTTCCCCTCTATTGAGAGCTAATTGTTCTGACCATTTTTTGATGTACTTTTCCTGTCTGTTTGCTACACATGAATATAATTATCCTTGTATGCCTAACAGAAATATATACTATTTCATGGCTTTCACTCAGTTGTGAAATGTTTTCAGATCAATCCAAATTAATAAATGTAGTCAAGACTACTACTGCAGAGTCCCTTACGATGTGTGCATCATTTAGTTTGCCACTTGCACAATAACTACCACAACCAATATCTTCATAGTTTATTTCTGCAAGTGTTTGTCTAAGGCAATGATCAGGAATGGGACACGTAGACGCCTAAGAGCACAAGTTTTAACTTCAACCAGTTCTACATGACAAGCACTCAAGTGGTAAAACTAACTTACATTTCAACCAAAAAGTATGTGAAAGTGATTATTTACTTACAGTCTTGTAAAATTCATAAATTATATTTTTAAAAATTTTGACAATCTGTGGGAGATGAAAAAGTATGTCATCTGTGGTTCTGACTTAAAAATTGTAAGTAAACTTTCATGTTCCTAGACCATATTAATTTGATGTATTTGGGTTTATCATTTTTTATGATTTTTGCTTTTTTGTATCCTTTTAAGGATAATTTTTCTTATTCTGAAAATCACAGATGTATTCTCCAATATTTTACCTAAGGACCTCTGTAGACTTTAAAATATTTATGTCTTTACTCCCTTTAAAAATTCCACATTTTTTCTTAAAATAAAATGTGTTCCCCAGAATCTGTTATTGACTAACTTGTCTTTGTTCCCAAGCATTACCTTTATTAAATATCAAACTCTTAGACATTCATGGGCCTATCTTATTTTTTGAGTATTTTTAGATAATCTGCTTCTTCTATACTAACACCAAGTAGTTGCTAAAACATTCAGTCTGTCTTGACATCTAAGAGGGCTTGTTCCTAGTTATAAAACTATCTTGGTCATTTTGTTCGTTGCCTTTTCCAAATGAATTCTGGAATCGAGTTGAATGCTGCATGGGGCTTTGATTGAAATCCTCTTCAGTGTACGGAATTATTATTTGAGAAGTAGTGGTGATAATTGTTGATCGTGAAGATGACAATCACTTCTAACCATTAAGTTTTCTGGAGTTTACTGGGTCAGTTAGAAGAAGCAAATCTGATGGTGTTGACAATAAGCCACCTCTTTCTTATTATTTCATTTCTTTATGGATTCCTTTGCCATGGGTGTGTCTCCTAAGAACTCACACTGATGAGATCTGAGAAATTGTGGGTTGAGAAGGTTAAACAACTTCCTCGAGAGGAAGGTAGTACTCACAGTGCTTCAACTGCCCTATAGCATGGAAGCTTCCCATCACAGGCACTTCTTGAGGACTGGAGCTTGGTGACCCAGGTTTCATTCCAAGGCCTCCCTTTGGCTGTCAGGAAGTGAGATTGTCCACCCTGTCCCATGTGGACTCTTTCCAAATATGCTGCCTATCCCAAGAGAGGAATTCTTCCAGTTGTTTCAGAATGTCAATGAAGAAAGGCTAATGTGAGTGAAGTCAAATTTTAATGAGATTTAGTCATTTCCAAAAGCATAGCCATGTTGGTCTGAAATATTTGAGTTTTCCAATCTCAATGATGTCTGGTGTCCACACAGACTGGAAAGCTTATAAGGTAAGGAACTCTTCTTCCAGGGCTTTCTGGAAACTTCTTCCTGGGAATTACTCAAAGGCCAAGACCAGTGGGAAGTCTAAACCTATTTATTTATTTATTTAGGGTCATAATCTTTGATACTTCTGATACTTTAGTTTAGGTTTCCTAAACTAAAATTTACATTAAAAAACTCTTCTAAGCCTTTAATGATACATGTTTTATCTTCGAAAAAGTTGGAGATATTTTTCTCTCCTATACTTATAAGTACCCAGGATACTGACATCATCATCATCATCATTATCGTCATCATCATCGATAACAACAACATGTTAACCTTTCAACAAAACAAACTAATTGTCTGCAGATAAGGCAGCATCTACATGAGCACTTAGCTCCAACTAAGTAAAACAGGGATAATAACAGCCTCCATCTGTCAGAACAAAGGTGAAGAACAAATGAGCTGATGCCTGAGGAGAAACCTGAAAAAGAAAAAATAAATTGTAAAGCTTCATACAAATGTTATTTTGCCACTTAGCACTGTGGGAAGTTATAAATGAAACAGTGATCTCGATTTCTGCCCTTGAGACACTTAAAGCCAGCTGGAGGCTCGGATCCAGGTGGAACAATTAAGGAGAAATTGTGAGGCAACTTGGAAGTAAACTCCTGCAAATACTGTGAAAATTGTAGCCTAGAGTGCTCTGATTTCAGGGAATTGCTGTCTTTGAAACTAACACCAGCACCTGGTTGCGAAGGTCCAATAGCCCAGTTTTCAACAGATGGCATCTCCTGTGGACTTCTTCACAGCAGCAGGAGTCTCTCCTCATTATCCTTTCCTCTCCCTCCCCTGCCTTTAAGAAGCCTTTGGGGGAACTTTCACAGGGAAGCCTCCAGCTCCCAGGCCCCTGTCTTCTCAGCAGCCTTTCTACCCCATGACTTTTCCTCTTTGCACACGACAACGATAATGTGAGGTCCATTCTGACACAGTTGGGCAACTGTACTCTGTGGCACCTGATACGGATGGACCCATAGCAGGCTATCCGTCTTCAGCTCCAGGTTAGAGGCTGTGTTATGATCACTTCATTTATTATGCTCTTATTTTGAAATGGTGAGCACAGAACCTGCTGTTCTGTCATCTAGGGAAGTCAGGGGCTGGTATATAGTCACAAGTCATTAATTTGCCAGGATAGGAGAAGCAGTCTTAGCAAATACAAGAAAAAAAAAGAAAAAAGCCTATTTCACAATACATCTAACAATTCATTAATTCACAAATGACATAAGAAGTATGAAAGGACAGGGTAGAGGATAGATAGATCTGCAACCAGACAAAGCTTTATTGCTAAGGTGGATGTGTCCAGGCTCGGCACTTCTCTGAGAGCTGTAGTTTACCTCCTTAAACGAATCTTTTGTGACTACCGTATCGGTCACCCAGATAAAAGAGTGTGTGCTGCCTTTTGTGGTCCAAATGTAGGGGAGAAAGACGATCTGGCTTGTTCCTTCCTGCCTGCCTCCTTCCCTCCCTGCCTCTCTCCCTCCTTGCCTTCCTGCCTTCCTTCAGGAAATCCATGCTTTAAATTGGCTCTAAATTAAAGATACTATGAGTACATTTTCCAACCTCAAAATTGGGAGAAGCAGCCTGATGAAAACAGAGCATATTTAGAATCCACTGGAAAGCCCAGGATATGGTCATGATAATTACAGACCAGAGAAATCTATTCAGATGGATTGATTGCGCCTGGGGAGTCTGGATGATGATGAGATCCCAGGGTCTGGAATTATTGAAAGTGTAGTTAGTATCTGTGAACCTTGCAAGGAAAGCTAGTGAAATTTATGTGATGAAACTAGCACATGATAGGTACATGATGCATTTTAGTTTTCCTCACCATTTTTAAGTCACCATTGACTTGGATAGTAAATAAGAGTGATTAAATTTTAGGTAGCTTGAATGATTTGTATTGGAAGTGATTTTAAAATCTAGAGCTGCAGGAAGTATGTAGTATTTCAATTACTAGAGTTCAGATATATCTTGTTTAATGAAATAAATATGTTCCCAAATCCATTAGCATTACTATTTGTAAATTAAATGATATCATTCACACTTGGAATTTTCTTTTATTAATGGTATTTTAGAGGAATCCTTTCCTTTAGAAATGGAATGGAAACATTAGTTTGGTAAATTTTGATTATGGCATACTATTCTAGGTGTCCTTGAAGTAAAATACAGTCAGTTGTTCAGGTTCATATATCTTCAAATGAGAATTTTTTTCTGATTGATATTTTTCTGTAATAAGTAATCATATATTTCTCCCAATAACCTTAATTTTGTACATAAGTGCTGCAGGTTTAGTAGCTTTCTCAGGGCTCACAGTTAATGACTATTAAAACCAAGATTTGAACCCAGGCCTCTTACATTATCTTGCCCTGTCTTCTGTTACTAGGTCTGATATTGAGTCTCAGTTAACTCACCAATAAAATAGGCATGATGAGACCTTCCTGTTTCTTGCCTTCTTCCTACCTTCCCGCCTGCCTTGCAGTAAATCCATGCTTTAAATTGGCTCTACAAGCCACCATGAGTACATTTCCCAATCTCAAACTTGTGAGACAGTCTGATGAAAAGAGAGGATAGTTGAAATTCACTAGGAGCCTCAGGATATGGTCACTATAATTATAGATGAGGAAAATCTCTGCAGATGGGTTGACTGTACCTCTTCAGTCTGGATATGTATAAGGATTAGAGAAAATAAGAATAAAACACATGGTGCAAAAACAACAGTCCTTAATTGTTTGCTGCTTATTATCACTGTCATTAATAGTAGCAGTAAAACATTTAGATGTCTTCCTGTTGATCTTAAATACGGAATCCATAAGAGATAAAATTTTTGTGTTGACTCAGTGAGATTCTCCTGGTCAAGAAGACATGCTGCATGTGGTTTAATTTCCTTGTGTCATAGAAAACTTAAGTTTTCAAATTCATTAGAGATGCCTTAGATTTTCCAATCACTTTCCTTCTATTTACTGTCTTATCTCATCTACCAGATATAAAGAAGATGGTTTCTTGACTTATGGCCCATCTGAATGAGCTGGTTTGAGTTCTGTGCCTGCCACCTGCAAGCATCAGAGCTCCCCCTTCACATTTCCAGCTCAGAATGTCTTCATAACAAATGCTGTCAATGGGAATGCCACAGCTCTCCTAAGCCCAAACTCTGGTCCAGGTTTCTTAGATGTAGCCTAGCGTTTGCAGTCGTAACTCTTTTCAAATATCTTATTCTTAGGAACTGATGAAGTCTTGTTTCTTCTGAAAATAAAGTTATCCTTTGTGATCTTGTATCTGGGGGTTCCAGAAAGTTAATTTGGGATTAGCAGGAAGTATGATTGTGTAAATCAGCTTGAGCTGCTTTAACAAATTACAATAAACCGGATGCCTTAAACAATAAGCCTTTGCCTCTTGTAGTTCAGAGGCTGAAAGTCTAAGATCAGAGTGACAGCACCACTGGGGGCTGGTGCAGATCTTCTTCCTTGTTGTGAACATCTTTTTGTGTCCTCATATGGCAGAAAGAGGGGGGATGTGGGAGGAAGGAAATAGAGAGGGAGAAAGACAGAGAGAGAGAGAGGGAGAAAGACAGAGAGAGAGAGAGAGAGAGAGGCTCTCTTGTGTGTGTGTTTTTTTTAAAATAAGAGCACTAATCTCATTGATGAGGCTCCATCCTCATGATATAATTACCTCCCAAAGGTGCTGTCTTCTTGTATCATCACATTAGGGGTTAACCTAACAATTTTGGGAGGACAAAAATGTTCAGCATATTGCAATCATCCATTTAGAGACATCTTATAATTGCTTTCTGTGCCTGGCTGGGAAGAGAATCTACGCACAGATTAAAGAACTAACCTAGCCAGCTTCCTATTTGAGGAAGATTCTGCAGGGTGGGATATGCTATAGAACCTCCCTTTGTACCCACATAAGTAATATAGTCTTGTGTTGAATAGTCATTGAACAAACAGACCAACCAAATGAGGACAGGGAAGCTCTTGGCTCTAAACAGTTTTTAGAGTTCATTTGATTCCATAGTGAAACACGGCATTGCTCTTCAGGTTGAAATGCTCATTCTTCCTCTTTCTTCTTCAATTTTCTCTGCTTATGTATTACAGCTTCCCTGCAGCTTTCACCAGCTTTCCTAGCAGAATTAGATCCATCTCACTCGTAGGTTTCTTTATCCAGATCTTTCAACCAGAGGTCGACCACAGCTATAGCAGCTGTACATCTTCCATTTTACACTTCCTGTTTGACTTGAGCTGTGAAACAAGACCTGCTTCTCCACTCTTTCTGGTTTTTTTTTCCTTTTGGTACTGGGATTCAAACTCACAACCTTGCACTTGCCAAGCAGGCGCTATATTGCTGAACTATATATACCTGGCCCTATACCTCAGCTCTTAACTCCATAAATTACTGGCTGTGGATTTGCAAGTCACTTCTCTGAATCTTGAATTCTCCATGAGAATAATGATAATAACAATGCTTAACTCATGAAGTTAACAGAAGGATTTGAGTACCACCATTTATTTAGACATTTTTTAATCACATGCAAATCCTCAAAATCAGGAATCATATTTATTTGTCTTTATTTCTCTAGTACCTATTTCAGTGCTAGGCTTTTTAAGAGGTTCTCAATTAGGTTTTGTGGGGAAAAATTAAATAAATGGGCATCATGTAAATAACTGCTAACATTTGCATAATACTTGCCACGGATATGGCACACTATTAAGTGCTTTGAGTATATTAACTCATTATCCATAGGAATGGCTATAACAGCAATTATAGAATGGAATATTACTTCTTACCTGAGTATAGAGCTGAAATTATAGTAATAGAGCATTTGTGTGTGTGTGTGAGAGAGAGAAAGAGAGAGAGTATGTGTATGTGTGTGTGTGTGTTTGTAGAGGATAGAGGTTTTTTTGTTTTTGTTTTTGTTTTTTGAGACAAGTTCTTGTAAATTGCTAAATTGCCAAGTGGAACTTGGATTTATCATATTTCTGCCTTGGGCTTCCAGGGTGTTGGATTACTGGCTTGTACTACCGTGCCTCGTGAGTTATTATTTCAGAAGTCAAGTCTCAATCCCAACTGTTAAGTAGGGAGGCATTCTTGAAAGTCTTCAGGCAGCATTTTCTTTTTTGCTGTCTCCCTAACAGTACTCTCCGGGCTTGTTTAGTTGTGCCTGCCTTCTCCAAGAGCCCCAGTTAGGCAGACCTTTTGTTATCAAACTGGCTATTTCTGTGTCTCTCCTTTGGCCCCATGGTATTAGCTATTTATAAACAAATTAAAGCTCTGGTAGTAATAGATGGCAGTGGCATAAATCATAAACTTCCTTTTCTGTATTATGCTTACTTTATATAGATCATCCATGCTTAAGTCTAAAAGAGGGAATAATTTGGGGAAGTTTTTCAGGTTAACTTTCAGTTTTTCTAATGATAAAAGGAATTGGAAAGCATAAAATAGGAATAAAGTTGAGAAAGGATGGATTAAATTGTATTCTTAATGAAATAAGCCCAAGAAACAGAATGGAAGACAGAGGAGTATCTCAGATGTGAGACCCAGGAGAGAAGACCAAGTGATAGTTCTGTGGGCACTAGATTACTGTTGCTTGCAGTTATTACAGAAAAGCTTCATAAAACTTTATTACTCAAAAGACCTGTGAATATTGCTCACAGCACAGGTATATTTGAAAGACTTTTTCCACTGAATTTTTATTTGAGTGCTTATCTATTGAGCAGGCTTAGTATGCAATGTCTCTGAAATGAGTGTCCCAATATTAGGAATATTTTCATGATGCCAATATGTTGCCAATATATTGTTTGAGACAAAACAAACAAACTTTGATTGAATCAGTAGTCTGAATTTGTTTGAAACAAATTAAATTAAGCAGTCATGATCCTTAACAAATTCTGAGATGTCATATCAATGGTTTGGCAGAGATGGTAACTTACATTTCTCTTTCTAAAGAGCTTATTAAAATCTAGGACACAGTATGGGTTAGTGGAAAAAAGCAGCATGTTACCTAGGATATCTAGTTCTTAGTTTATCTCCAGTTGCAACTAGCACACATTAGATCTTTAGTGGCTTTGTATTCCAACTTTGCAAGCCTATGACAACAAAAATTTAATATTTAAAAACCTTTTATTTTAAAAATTTAATATTCTAAGTTATTTATTCATATTTGGCAAAACCACAAAATTTCCCAAAAAAAGATCTCACAGTGGTTGATGAAATAATGTGTCTTCTAGATAGTTTCTACTTCAAACAGGGTGACTTGGGCTTCTTATACTCTCCCTTGCAATCCAAGGAAGTGTCCAACATGAAGAGAGCAATTCTTCCCCCACAAAAGCCTTTTTCTGAAGCTTATGGAACTGTCTCCAACTATCTCCCTCATTTTTTTACCCATGTTTCATCAGTTCCAGTGTGCTAGGATGCTGCTACTTTATGAATTCTCCAGAAGTTGTCAAAGAAAGCTTTTTGCACAATCTACCTCATGGTCATATAACTGTAAGTTGCATCCAAATCGTACTTGGTAATCCATGAAAGAATGTCTGTTTTAGGAATGATGAAGCAGGTATTTATTTGTTGTACTCGTTTTCTTCCTTGTCCTTGTCAATTTGCTGATATACTATCCTAACTTCTCCATTTCTTCCTGAGACAATATGAATTGAAAACTTTTTAATATAATGTAGAGCTAAATCCCTCATTCACTGCTTTTAAAAACACCAAATTGAGTGCTCTATCTCCTTTTTAAAATAAATGCTAAATTATTTTATGTTTGTATGTTATACAGTGTCAACTTCTTTTTCAACTTCTCTGAAGCTCAGAATAATTTTACAGTAAAATATTCAACTCAGTTCTGTAGAGCAGGATAGCAATCCATGAGTTTCTCATATGCTACATACGCAGTGTTTGGTCAACCTTCCTGTTTGAGTATAAGGATTTAAGGTCTAATCTGGCAGATTCACTGAGTAACCCAGGTACTCAAATCTGCTGGCCAAGGAATTGTCACTGAGGGTGGTGTTTGGGTTGCTTGCCATAACCCCAAATCTGAAAAACTAAGCAAGAGAAATGTATTTTCTTGTAGTTCTGGAGACCAGAAGTCTGACAGGAAGATGCTGGCACCATTGGTTCCTCCTGCAAGTTCTGAGGAAGCACACATCCCCCACTGCTCCCCTACCTCCTGAAGGTTACTGGCAATCCTTTGTGTCCCTTAGCTTGTAGATGTGTGCCTGCCACCACTGCCTGCAGCTTCCTGCCACCATTTCTCCCCCCCCCCCAGTGTCTTGACTCTTCCTTTCTCTTATATATACACTTTCATTGAATTTAGAGCCAGCTCTAATCCAGTATGAGCTCATCTAAGTTAATTTCATTTGTAAAGAACATACTTATAAAGAAGGTCTCATTTTGAGGTTCTAGATGGGCCAGAATTTGAGCTGGAGCTGATGCCATACAAGCACAGTACAGTGCAAAAGTAGAAGTACTGAGGGAAGGAGGGACAACCAACCACAGGCAGGCAAGAGGCTGCACAGAATCTAAACAATGAAACCTGCTTTAATGGGTGGTGATCTGAGCATATGCAAGAAATTTTATAATATCTTGTATATTAAACTATGTTTTATACACCTTTAATTGCTTAGCTAATGTGGAAATCTAAAAGGAAAAACAGCAAAGGGCTGAGCATGACTGGAAAGGAAGACTTTTTAGTCTGGGTGGCATCTTGGGATGACGCTGGGGTGACAGAATGGAGCACTAGTTGCAGGTAGCAGTGGCCCATGTATTTTTGTGCTGACTTCTTCTGCTCCCTGCTTTTCTCTTTGCTCCTAAAATTCCTCTCTGTGTATTGCCTGTGCATATGTCTTTATCTTGAGCACTCCTTTTTGGAGAACTGAAGTTATAAGGTTTTCTGAAGCAATTGCTTTCCAGTTTCGCTTGAGGATAATGTGTGCTTGGTGAAGATTTTATCTGGAGCCTGGGGCTTGTTGATAGAGGTGATTCGGATGAGCCCACTACAATGCATGTAGACCTAAGGTGACCCAGCTGGCTTCATTAGGTCCCATGACTTGTTGGCAAGCAGCAATCCAGAAGATGTGCTGCCTGCACAAAGGGCATGAACCGAGAGCTCTCAAACATACAGCTGAGGCAGGTGTCCACTTCTGCTTTGCCCCTCCCCACCGTGAGACTTTTGATTGTCCTCCACTGGGGCTGCACTCCTAGTTCCACTGTCTCCCTCACCCTGAACAGTCACAGAGTACTCGGTTCTTTGTTTTTATCTCAGAAATGTGTTTAAAAACTGACCTACTTGCCTTTTTCCAAATTCACAGCCTTGCTTTCTCCTCCTGGACCATTAAAACAGTGCCCTACCTGGTTAGACACCGGCTTTTTTCCCTTTTGCTACATCTCTACACTTGAGCACTGAGCTTCTAAAAATGAATTTCCAAGTTGTGTCATTTTTTTCTTTAAAAAAATCACAAAAATCTAACAACTAAAGCTGAAAACAATTTTGAAAGGCCAAGATAAACCTATGAATTCCCATTGCCTGCAGGATTAAAGGTAGACTCCAAGGTATATTTAAAATATTCCTGTGCTGTGTTTCACGTTACATTCCCTGGGTTCCCTTGCAATGTCATGTTCCCCGCTCTGGGTCAGGCACAACAGACTCACTTTGCATAAACATGCTGACCCTTTTTCAGTCATCTTTTTCTCTGTCTAGAACGCTGTTCCTCTTTTTGTCTCTGCACAGCCTTGTGATTTTATAGTAGTATCATTGTACACTGCAAAGCCTTCTAAGGCTTTCCCAGACCATTTCACTGCCATCCTAGCCACTCGCCTCCTCCCTGGACAACTGCGATACACACATAACTGTATTAAAATCATCCATACTGGACTGTGAGCTTCTTTGGGATGGAGCTCATATCACAGGCACCACTCACTCCACAGCAGTCACCTGTTAGATACAGAGAAAATACTTTTTGAAGATTAGAAGGATCTGGAAATTCAGCACCCCACTAAGAAAACCCCCCAAAACAGAACAGAACAAAACAAAAACCCCAATAGTGGTGGTGAATTGGTAGCATTGCTTTGTACCATATGTGAAGGAAAATCTAGGTTTGGAATCTCTGATTGTGTTCGCATCAGACGATTACTGGTAGACAAGGCAATTTTAAGTCAACGATATTTTCCTTGGACAGAACCTGCTAAACCGTGAGCCAGATCCACTGGCAAAGGGGAATAGTACTCTATATTCCTTCCTCCTTGTTTCTGGATGTCCAGTACCTGTTAAATGATCCAATCAGTGACTTTTTAGCATCAAACATTTCCTGTGTAGCATAGAGGTGGCAGTTCACAATTATCTAGTCTTGACTCCACTGAGACGTGATAATTAGCTGCTAAATGTTAACTGGATTACAGCAGGATCTCTGCCAACAGTTATTTACCACCTCTTCAGGGGAAGGACTTTGAATGTTCTTTCTGCTTACTTTTCCTGTGCAGCTGCCCCTTCTTTATCTTTCTTACACAGTCTATGTTATTTTTCTGTCCACTTTTGGACAGCCACATCTATTTGCTTACTTGTTAAGAGTCAGCATCCGAACCACAGAAGTAGAGAATGAGTGACTCTTTTAAGAGGGTGGAAGCAGCCAAAAAACTAAGAGTGCCTCTGAATTTTCCTCAAAGAGGAAGAATTTCCTTTAATCCTGATGGGAAACATACTGCTAATTTTCTATGTGCAAGATATAACATAAATGGTGGGCAAGGGTTATTTGGTTTTTAATGAGTTGTCTATTTTTACCATTCTTGTGTGACAGATATGAAAACAAGATCTATAGACAGATTAAAGATTTTGTTTAGCCCAGATGGACTCAGAGTTTGTGTTCTTAACTGCTGCTCTGGACATTCTGAGTTTGCCCTTACATTGATTTGGCACCAAGCATGGGAAAATGGTCCCTCCACCCAGCACCTCCTTTCCCTTCAGAGCTCCAGGAGGGAGGGGAGTCTGTTGTTACCCAACAGAGGACAACTTTGCAGAGCCTTGCAGATCTGGGACAGTGTTTCCATAAAGCAGACTGGGGAAATTTTCTAGCTAAAACTCATGACTGAGAATTTCTAAGGGGGTTGATGTGATACTGCTTTTCCTGTTCTCTTTGAAAATGCAAAAAACACAAATTGTACCACAGACCCTCAGATAAATGAGGTTGAATTCTACAGAATGTGGACCAATTCAGAAGACTGAAAACCACAGAAAGGAGACTGGAGGATGCCAATTCAAACATCATATGTATTCATCAGGGTTTCAGATTGCTTCAACTGTCACCATTAGAAGTGTGTGATGTTATTTCTGTTTCATTGCACAACAAAATTTCAAGACATTCCTCACATAGTGATTAGAGATTCTCTTTAATAGCATTTTCCTTCTTTATTCTGCTTATTATAACAAATGTAACTATTTGTCTGAACTATCACTTAGTGAATAATAAATTTCCATTCACTTTGGCTTTCAATTGTGGATATTTGGGAGAGAAAAGCTCTACATGACTTCAAGCATTTTTATTCTTCTGCAGTAGTACATTTGGCAGTTGTTATAGTAATCATTGGTTTCCAAGTTCTATTTTGTCCCAGCGTTTGTCTATCAACATTTATTGCATCCATAGAACACACATTATTACTGTGGCTCCCTTTTAAATGAAACCCACTGTGAATATACATCGTGGGTAAGTTGTCTATTTGGCTGTCTATTTTTCCCCTAAATGTTGCCGAGAAATTGTACTTTCAAAAGGAAACTCAGCCCCCACTGACTTACTTACTATTCAAGACACTTTCTCCTGTATAATTTGTAATTCAGAGGTTTTTCTCTAGGTGTTTGTTTTACACTGCTTCTTCAACATGTATTTTCTTAGTGTTAACTATATATCTGGTTCAATCTTGGTACAAACTGACTTAGCATTTTAATCTGAACCTCACTTAATCCTTGTCACTTGGCTGATGTAGAGAGCACATTTACCATGTCAGTTTAATCATTCTGGAAACATTTTGTCATGAATAAAAGAAAGCTGCAGTTGTTCCCCCTTGCAGGTAGCATGAGACCTTTCTCACAGAGCTGTTCAAGGGGCCACTGTAAATTCACATCGACCTTGATTCCATGCCTGGGGAAAAGATACATGTCAAATAGTTGGACTTTATTTTTAAGCCATTACCTCTCCCAAGCTTACCAAACATTTGATTAAAATATTGTTTATCTTCTAAGATTCATTAGTCAACCACCGAGAAAATGACAGTGACTTTTAGGGGGCTTTTTAATGGCATTTTATCTTTCCCTCTTTTCCTCAGCCTTAAAAAAAGAAGCAATTTTCACTTGCTTAGTAGTAGAAATAAATCACAGTGATGGAAGGACATGAAAATTGTATCACATTTATTTTTCTGATACAAGTTTATTTGCTATCAAGACTGTTACCAATGAGCCCTGCTAATACTAGGCTTCCTGTGTTTCACAGGTGAATGCATGAGCTACGTGAAGTAAATAACAGGCGGGGCTTTTTCTAACCTTCTCATATTTTGCAGTAGGAGCCTTCTTTTCCATTCTCAGAAGCAGCACATTGCCTCAATGCTCTACCATGTGACCTCCTTCTTCTCTCAGCTCTTGTGTTAAAATGTTGCTAAGGATGCTCCAGAATTGGAGTTTATGACCTTCTGTATCTGTCAGGATGAGCTCTTGGTTATAGCAAAAACAACCCATAATTCAAGTGGCTTAAATATCATCCAGGTTTATTTCTTGCTCAGTGATTGTGTTTATTGCATCTTGTTTGGGGCCTCATGGAGGGAGGCTCTATCTGGGAAGATCAGGGAGGAGAAAGGGAATCTGGCAAAAGGAGCACAGGCCTTGATATCTTTTGGTCAGAGGTTATATCCTCCCTTCCTGCCCATCTGAAAGATCAAAGCAGGTTTTACTTCAATGCAATCCATGTATGAAAGGAGAACTCCATATATTTGGTCAGTAGTACTAAGCAGTGCCACAGCTCCAGGGAGCACAACTGCAGAGATTTCAGGGAGGAGCATGCTTGAAACAGTGATTCATCATTCACAGGACAGGTCCAGCTCAACACACACACGGTGGGTGGCTACACGATTTGTGAGGTCCACTGTAAAATGAATATACGTGGCTACTTGCTCAAAAGTTAAAAGTTTCAGGACAGTAATATCTGTGCATTAAATGAAGCATAGGGCCCTTCCAAGTGTGCATAGTTGCACAGATCACATGCCCATTAAGCTAACTCTGCATATATCTCAAGGAGAGGGAAAAGCAGGATATTTAGTGAAAGTATCTGAGGATGATCAATTAAATATGTGTGCTTTCCTGGAGAGGCTGTGTGGAGCATAGCAGATTGCCTGCCTGCCTCACGGTAGGAACCATCATGGTGAATAAGACAATGTGAGGAAAAGGATTTTTTCTTTGCAAGCTTTTATGAGGAGGTGACCTCTAAATTCAAAGCATAATCATTCTCCCAACACTAATTACACTCTTGTAACTGAATGGTCTCACTCTTGTGACTTCCTTAGGGATGAAGGATGAAAATGCCCATCTCTTCCCTGACTTTCTAGGAGGAGGAAGCGGAGTTACGGCAGACTGTGCATGGTGCTGGGGCATCCATTATGTCAAGGCAAAGCTTGGAAGCCACTGTGTCACCCTCTTAAAACCAAGAGCTCTGGAGAGGCTGCCTGGCTTGTGTAGAATCTTTAGAATTCATGTGTATTTTGATTATTTTAATCTGCAAGTATGTACATTGGACATTTAATATTTTAGATTCAACTCTTTATGGAACCATGAGTTATGCACAGAGCTTGAAGGATAATGGCCTCATGACCCTACTGCCCTGTCTTATAGGTGTGTCCTTTATGATCTTTGAGTATCAAGGGGGACTGGAATATGTTTAATGTTTTCAGACAGAAAAAAAATAGCCACAGAGAAAATGGGCAGAATAACCTCTGGATATTTTAGTAGAGTTGGTAGATTGGAGGAACATCCCTAGACAGAAGCATTTGCATCAGTGGTGTCTTTGGATTTCACAAGTGAGTCATCCGCATCTCTCACTAAATGAGTCAGCTTTGCCCCTGACAAGCACTAAGCATTTATATTTTGGTTCAGTGTGGAGCTTCTGTGACATTTGTCTGAGTGGATGGCAGACTTGCCATGGGTACCACTGAGAGGGATGATTCACTGGATTCTGGGTGAATGGATTATCAGCTAGTTAAAGCTCTTTGAACTAACTGACCTTGAAAGTCACAGAGAAGTCATAAGACAATTTATTTTCCAGAAGGTGGTTCATTTTGGAGTGGCGTTGACTAAAGATAGCTGGGGCATTCATAAGGACAAAGATACACTCCTTGTTGGCTTCTTCGCAGATGCAAATTAAATCCAGAGAGAAAATGCTGGGCAGTGAGCCAACTCCAAGGTGCTATGCTGGCTCAAGTTTACACTCTGTTCTTGTTTTTTTTTTTTTTTTTTGGTAGCCAGGGAACAAACTCGCGACCTCATGCTTGCCAGGCAGGCGCTTATGTTGCTGAGGTAATCCCCAGCCCTACACTCTGTTCTTGAGCATAATCATCTTGTAAGACAGGAAGTTGGAAAAGTAGTATGGGTGCTAGAAGGGGCAGAAGGGGTGAGCCCATATGTAGTACTTGACCTCATGAATTTTAATCCTGTGGATTAATCAAAATGTGAGTTAATAAAAATCTTTACACAAAGTGTTCAAATACAACATGAGCCAATTTACCATCTTTCTATTTTACTGTCACAAGCAGAAGCCTGGTGCTTGATCATAGGATGGGGAGATAGTGAAAGTCATCATAGGAAGTAGGGAGCAATTGAAACCTGCTATCTCCGCACTATATAGGCAATAATTTTGTTCTTAAGTTTTCACTGTAGGACATAAGACTGTTAGGTGGGAAGTTTAAAGGAGATAAATTATGAGTTGGGCTAGGGAATAAGTAAAAATTTGTGGGGTCTTTAGTTTTTGTTTTATTTTCTATTAAGGTGTTTGAGCAAATGATGCTAATTTGCTTTGACTATTTGTGACTATTTCTTTGTTGATAATTTAAAAGTGTTAGTTTATTATTAAAGTACAAGGGATAAAAAAATAGAACAGATATTATTTTAGTCTGTGCAAGCTGAAATGTTAGTAGAGGAGGCTTTATTGAGTAGGACTTGAAAGCATAGTTTGCTGTCAAATGGGCTAAAATGTAGTTGAAATTCACCTTCTACTATCTGATCCGGAAGGTGTTATTTAATCTCTCTGTTTCTGTTTCTGAATGTGTAAAATGAAGATTATGTTCTAGGCTTACGTTGAAAGGTTAACATGGGCAACACATGGAAGCCCCCAGCCTGCTGTGTTATAATTCAGGTTACACTGCCCTACAGTTTCCCTTGCATGTTCCTGGGGTCTGATGTCAAACATGATGAGAGCTACAACTCTCATGTCCATCAGTCAGGGAGTCCATACAGTACACATTTCCCTCCCTTTGAGTAGAAGATTCTGGTAAAATATAGACTCTAGCTTCTTTCATTTTATTTATAACTTCCTTATACAAGGGCTTAAATAAAATTTTAAAAAATTACAGTAAAAGAAACTACATAGTATTATCAGTGTCTCCCCTCCATTTTAGAAGACCTATCCCATCATTTTTGCCACTTTCTGAAGTGGTTCTGGAGGTGCTCTTCTGTGAGTGTCTTTAGGAGATGTGATTATAAGTATGGCGAGTGCTGCTGTTGAGTGCCATCCAAGAGAAAGACAGGCCCATAAAAACATTATGATGCGTTCTCTTTCACCTTATTCACCAGATATGGCTCTTTAGAGGTTATTCTAATGGTAATTATCTTCTACTACAATAATTTAAAAATTTAAACATTGATTTTAGGTTTTAAAGCACATCATTTAGTCTCAAGTTCCCCCTTCTTGTGATGTCTCCGCCCAGTTCTCTGCAGGCAAACACCCAC
>PVJX010009468.1:0-60933 GCA_004027295.1 Dolichotis patagonum
ACAGGTTAGGCTATGCTGCATTAATAAGCAACACCAAACAGTGGTTAGTTCTTCCTCCTAATATGAGTGCCCCGAGGCCCACTTGAATTGTTTTGCCTCATCCCTCACTCAATAATGGAGAGCCTGCAACCTGCAGCTGAAACTGTTTAGTTAGTGTTTTAGAAAAGAATGGGGTCAAAGCAAGTCCAAAATTCAACAGAGCAGACATTGAGTTCTGTAGTTCCAAGTCCAGCACCTGAAGCAATCTGGTAAGATACAAACTCCAAGGGGCTTGGGTGGCTCTACCACTACAGCACTTCCAGTGGTTGTATCTCCTATGACTTCTCTGTTGGGCTGGCTCTGCTACTTCCTTCCAGTTTTCCTCAGGCAATTTTAAAGCATTGCAGCTCTACATTTTTAGACAATCTATGTTCTATGTTCCAAACTTCTGGTGTCTCCACTGTACCTTTGGCTTCGCCCTCACAGCTTTACACACTGCCCTCTCAGGGGCACACTGCCTGGCCTCCCAGGACTTCTGAAATTGGGGTAGAAGCCTCCCAGACCCCGCATCTGTGGCATTCTGTATGTGTCTAAAACCAGCACCAAATGGGTGATGCCAAAGTCTGACATTAGCTGGAGCAGTAGCCAGGTTTCCTTTTCCCTTGCCTGTAGGGGTGCAGCGCCTATAAAATGAATTGCCAGGGACTTCTTTAGGCTGCTTCCACACTGGAACATAGTGCTCTGGGGCTCTTTTCTCAGGGAGAAATCTTTCACATTTGCAAGTCTGAGGCTGCAAAAGTTGGAGTGCTGTTGATTCTTCTGATGTCCTCAGGCCATCTTTCCTGTTGTCTTCTGAAATACATGGCTTTTCCTTGGTAATATTTTCAATGACCAATTTCTCCTCTGTTCCATTTTTATAGGCCACAACTTTACTGCAGCTTCCTTTCTGGTCAAACTCATAGAATTTTGAATCATTCTGTCGGTCTCTTTGCTTTTGATTCTCAACATAAATCTGGCTAAAATTCCCCAACAGTTGCCATGCCACTACCTCAACATTAGACTGCTTCGAAATTTCTTCTGCAAAATTAGTCTGCTGCCCTTAATCTCAGTCTCAGATAAAGTTTCTGGACATAGCAAAATGCAGACAAACTTTCTGCCAAGCCATAAAACATATAATCTGGAGTCGCACAGTCAATGCAGTCCTTCCCAGCAGGAACCTCCTGAGCCTGGTCTTTACTGTCAGGATTTCTATCAGACTTTGGGTGTGATCAGAATCTCCCATAAAATATCACCTAAGGCATTCTAGATCTATGTTTTCAACTGGCAATTCTTCCTGCAAGCCATTCCCAAAAGTTCCTGAACTACATGGTCAGGTACAGTTACAATGGCCCACTCTTAGGGCTAAATTCTATCTTAGTTATGCTTCTCTTGTTGCTGAGACAAAACACCCAGCATCAAAAGTTAAAGGAGAGAAGGTTTATTTAACTCACACTTTGTAGAGGTTTCAGTCCATAATTGGCTGGCTCCAAGACAGGGTGACATGGCACCCTGTAGACATTGTAGAGAAGAACCAGCACATGGATGGCAAAGCAAGCAAGCAAGAAGGGGGCAAGACAAGCCTCTTTTTGTCCTTTATATTGTATCCAGGCTCCCAGGACTAGGAAGATGCCAGACCAATTAGTGGACTGATTTAGTATCACCCTCCCTTAATCCCAGAACCCTTAACATTGCAGCATGAACCAGCCACACACTCTAGATTTAGACACCTCTGGAAAACCCACACTCACGAGTGCATGGTGCTTTAGAGGTACATATAGACACAAGTTGTAACACTCCATTTTTTTCAAGTCCAATTTAATCTTTATTTGAAATATTCTGCCAAATCTCATTTTGAATTTTCTTTGACAGGTGGAAAATGTTTGTGGAAATGTGTCTATATGTAGATGAAATGGGATCTACAAAAAATATTTTTGGCTTGAAGTCCTATAGGCTTTTTATTTTGAAAGTGTAAGTCTCATATTGAAATCTAATAGAATTTCAAATGCATAGGATTTCAAATAAATGTAAATATACATGTAAATTTGTATATATATATAGCTAGGGTTGAAATATACAAAGTCATGCTAGAATATATTTTTAAGCTCCAAAGTTAAAAAAATGCTGAGATATGTCAAAGGACACAAAAAACAACTTGAATTTGTGCCTATTGAACAAAATTATTCCTCACTCTTTGTTTGTCTTCCATAATTGTTGTTTCTTTTGAGAAGCGGTGGCCACTTATCTTGCAGAATAGCATGCAGTTTGGGATTTCCTGCAGCCTCTGTGTGGTCGGATTCACAAAGCGAGTTTCTAGCAGAAACTCCAGAATCAGTGTGTAATTCTCAGTAATCTGAACACAAAAGTAAATAAATAATAATTGGTTTTAACTCACAGCAATCTACAATCCACATTAAATATGAACAACATGACGGTATTTGGAAAGTCACCATTCAACAGCCACCATAGTAATAGTTCTTTTAGTCAAATATCAACAATGGGATATCTCCACAGAAGAATTAAAAAGAATCATACCAAAGAGATATATGTGAACCCAAGTTCACAGCAGCACCATTTGTAATAGCTAAATCTTGGAAACAATGCAAATGTCCATCAACCGAGAAATGGACAAAAAAATGTGGTATTGTTATACAGTGGAATACTACTCAGCTATAAAGAAGCACAAACTGGAGACTTTTATAGGTAAATAGATGCAACTTGAGATCATACTTTTAAGTTACATAAATCAGACTCACAGGTGTAGATATCATATTACTGCTGTGATGTGAGAAACTGAAAGAATAAATAAGGTCTAAAATGTACAATATATACAATGAAATGGGAAGAAGTTTTCAAAAGGAAAAGGGAACTTGGATGGGTGAAGAGGGAAAGGACAGTAGAGAAAGGGGGAAAATGCAAGTTTATTCACTAACCCCTAATAGAAAGAACCCTTGATTGCATCCTGAACAAAAAAGAAAGGAAAAGAACAGAATAGAACAGAGCAGAGCAGAACAGAACAGAAAAGGAGAAGAAAACAAAAGAAAAGAGAAAAGAAAAAAGAAAAGAAAAGAATATCTGGCTATGGTCTGTAGGTGAGAAAACTGAATTGTAGGGCTAGGTATATACTCCAGGAATAGATTGCTTGCATTATGGTTCTATAAGAAAATATCTTTGGCTTTAGGAAACACGCACTAAAATAACACTACATTATCTTTGCAATTTATTCTCAAATATTTCAGACAACTGTTTCCACATACACAAAGAAAGTGAGAACATGAAAAAAATGTGGCACAGGTACAAGATTATCTCAAAACAAAAGGTTAAGATAGATTCTTTAAAATATGCATTCCTGGCAAAGTATCCTACATCTGGCCACAGCAAGATAAAGTATGCAGGCCATAAAATTCCTGTCCCAAGCAGATTAGCAGGAACATAATTGCATGCTGTCCCCTTCCCCTGAGTGGCAGAGGCTGGGTAGTGCGGCCAAGCTTCAGTGATGCTATCTCTGCAGAGCTGCAGAAACCGGATATGATCTGAGCAAATGTGTCGTCCTGGTTTTTGCTAGCTGAAGGCAGGAAAACAAATGCTGGGTAAATGGTTATTAATCTTGGCTCGATGGTAACAAAAAAGATCTCTAAAAGGTCCCAGTTGGGCAGGCCTGCTGGAGAAAATTGAACCGATGTAAATTCATGGGTCTATTGTAGGCCCCAAATCTGATTTAAATAATACTTTCCAAACCAAAGCTCTGGGCATGAGCCACTGTGAAGTATCAAACAGTTGCAAGTTCTTCTGTGATGGAATTGCAAGACAATAAGAAAGCTGAGGTTTTTGTCCGTGGTCTCTGAGTAATAGACAGTCACATTCAAGAATAGGTCACAGATGAGTGGGGCTACTTTTATGGAAAGGCCAACAAGATGGTTAGTTTTTCCTACACCCAGGAACAAAAAGTTTTACATAAACAGGACACAGAGTCGCTCAAGCTTTCTAAGCACTAGAAATGTAGACTTGATTGAAAAAAGATGTTTAATGATTATTTTTCTCTTGATCTGAGGAAAGGAAAATCATTTTAGGTTTTCTTCCTATGACATTTTTTGGCCATAAAGGGCTGTTAATACAGGGCCCTGTGTTTGTGGAAATATTTATTTTTAAGTCCTTAAAAATAATATTTATTTTCTCTGCTTTGACTATTTCAAAGCTACTGAGGTTTGCTATCTGAGGAGAGCTGAGAGCTCTGCGGGAAGGAGAGAGAGTGGACACAGTAAATCTGTCCCAACCCAGTTCTTTGCTCTGTTGCTGGGCTCCTCCTTGTGCGCCTTGCACTTCCACACATTCATCAGTCTGTGTGTTTACCAGGTGAGCATTCAGAGGGCACCTGCAACAGAGCCACTGCTGCTGGAGACCCCCCAAAAGAAAGAGAACGAAGTGCAAGAGAAGTGCAAGACCTCCTCTGTGAGTGACCCTCTCCTCTGCTCATGCCCAAGGCACACAGCAGGGCTGGGACCTGTTCGTTTGTTGCTTGTTAATTTCTAAGTTATGAAAGGGTTGCAGTTAAGATGACTAAATTTTTGGAAGACAGAAATTAAAAGAGATCAGCGTGTTTGGGGAAAGCATAGAAGAGAGGACATTCAACTGCACCTGGATGAATGGGTGAACCTCGAGAAGGGGAGGGAAGAAGGGCAGTCCAGGTCTGGCGTATCCATTATGAGGGGCCGGTGTCAAAAAGGTGGTGACAGTATATCCTCCAGTCTCACATCCTAAACTGTAATATTCCATTCTCCTCTTCTCCTCCTCCTCCCTCCACCTCCTTCTAACAGATCGCTTGGAATGGGGTTACGCAACATGATCCAAGACCTGGCATCGTTAATCTGAGGATTTGGGATCATAGCTTACAGAACTCAGGGGTGAGCCACCCTGGATCACTAGGGACTGTGTGTTCTCTTCATTGGTTCCTTTATGATTCTACAATTTAAGGATCACGTTTTTCTTTTAAAGAGGTTCCCTGGGTCAGAATGGAGTGATTTCTATGTAAGTTGATTCTATTCAGTAGTTAGAAAAAGCAAAAAGCTCCTCTCCTCTGCCTCTTCCCTTTCTCCTCCCTTAAATAGAGAAAAATGTTGATGCTCAAACATCTCTGAGAGTTTATTCAAAGCACAAAAGAAGCTAGTGAGAAAAATCAGAAATAGGATAAGACGCGTGACTATTTGAAAGTTTATTCCCTTATTGATTTCTTCATTATTTTAGGTGAAGCCCTGGGCAGTCCGTCATGGTTTTACAGGACAGTATGGTATTGTCACAAGAAAAGCATGTCAATTTGCAGAAGATCTTTTTGCCAATAGATATATTTTGTTCACATTTTTATTAGTCTATGTTTGCAATACTACTAAATACACTGACTGCAGGGAACTGGTCCATGTGCGTACCATCCTTCAATACTGTATTTCTCTCCTCCTCTCCCTTCCATCTCCTCCACTGCCCCACCACATTTTCCCATCACCACAAGTCTATCTCCCGGTTTCCTCCCATCTGTCTTTGATTTTGCTCTTTACATTATTTATACTTTAGGTTTCTCCTGTGAGAGAAATAAACCAATATTTAACCTCTGTGTCTGATTTATTTTACTTTATACTATGGACTCAGGGCTCATCCATTTTCTGCAAATAACTCAAATTTATCCCTCTTTCTGCCTGAGTTGTACTCCATGGTGTTCCTGTACCACATTTTCTTTATCATTCACCTATTGCTGGGCAGATAGTCTGCTATTTTAAAAATTTCTCCAGACTGAGAGTGTGGCTCATGCCTACCATGCTTGAGGCCCTGGTTCCAATTTCCTGCACTAAGAAAATAAAATTCTCTCTGCCTAATCAATATGGTTTTTCAAAGTTTGCTTTGTTTCAGCTGCTTTGGCCTTTGGTCTCTCTCTCCTGGGGCTCCATCCTCCCTGCAGCCAGTTCCAGGTCCCACACAGCCTCCTCTGTGGAGTCTGCCAATCTGAGTTCCTCCTCGGCCCTGGGCCCTGGGTCCCCCACAGCCCCAGACACGGAGCCTTTGCACCCACACAGAGCCTCACACCAGGGCCACTGCTCCTCTGTGCCAGTGTCTGAAGGAAGCTGAACTGTTCTTATGGGAAGAAAAGAAGAAAAAAAAATAGGGGGCAGCAGAAGTAAATGTAGGGGCAGGGCTGCTGCAAAGGTTGGCCCTAAATGACAGAAAACTGCGGAAAGGCATAAATAAACGTAAAGAACAAGTCAGGTTGGATTGCTACCCGGGAACCTGTGTTTCAATCAGGTGAACAGGAACCCACGGAAAGCCTTCAGTGTGCATGGCCATACATCTTCACTGCGGACCATGGTGCGAGCACCCCTGCGGCCAGTGGCTGGGTCTTGACTTGTTTTTTTCTGTCCTGTGGAATAGACACTGCCTGGGTGGTACAAAGGTCATCTCCAAAGCCCCTATGGGAAGGATTTCATAGACGTTTATCCCTATTGGTACCACATTTGTTAGGAGTTTATTTTCAGTATTACAGGTGAAAAATCCATTCCTGAAAAATACACGCATGAGATCGAAACACATTGATGTTTCACTATTTTTTTCCCAATTGTGTGCTTCATCTTTTTACAAAGTTCAAGGCAACTTTGGAGTTCTGTACCCACAGAACGCTCACGGCGCATTGCCTGTGGTGACTCTGGGGTTGGGCTACGTGGGAAGGACGGGGGCCAAGGTGGCTGTGTCACCCTACTCTGGGACTGTCCTCTGGCGCAGCACTCTTGTTCCCTTAGGTGACTACGTCTCTCCTCTGTTTCTGGGCACTGTAGGCCTCAGCCCCGTCACATCCCATTTCTCTAGAATAACTTGGTGTTGCTGAGATTTCACTACACTGAAATTCAGAGCCCATAAATTTAATGGAAGGAGAGGGCAAACGACTACAGTGTTTTTTGTAAATTCTTGGAAGGGCTTTACTGTGGCAATATCGTGACTGTTACTCACCAGACTTGGCACAGTTTCCACACTGTCCTCGTAACCAGATGCATGTGAGGTTGAGGCTGTGTTTGTGGACCAGGTCCGTGAGCTGGAGGAGTCCACGGGGCAGAGACGCATAACCTGAAGCTTCTTGCTTGCTTTTCTGCCTACAGAATTACATGGGATTAGTTTTATACAAACTTCTAAAATTTAGAATACTTTTATACTTAGAATTGTTGTAAAGGTAGCACCGAAAGTTCCCATAGGCTTTCACCCAGTTTTCCATCACTATTAATGTTTTAAATTAATCTGCTGCCACCCATGCCACAAGTAATGAATCAATATTGATACATTATTAATGAAAAGTTAATATTTAATTCAAATTTCTTTGATTTGCTCCTAATGCTTCTTTAATTGTCCAGGACCCCACTAAGGATCTCAGGTAATAATTTGTAGCTTTGTCTCTCTAGGCTCCTTTTGGTCATGACAGTTTATACAGTTTTCTCTGTTTCGATTATCGTGGAAGTTTGGGGCCATATTGTGGTCAGGCGTTTTGTGGAATGTCCCTCAATCAGGGACATATGCCTGCTGGTTTCCTCATAGTGTGGCCATGGTGGTGTGCACTTGGAAGAAAGACCACAGAGTTAAAAAAATAAAATAAAATAAAATAAAATAAAATAAAATAAAATAAAATAAAATAACTGGCGAGTGCCCTCCTGACCGACCTTACGACAGCACAGGGGCACACTGCCACGTGACTCAGGAGGGCTGATCCTGACCCGATCACCTGCACGGAGGCCACCTTTCTTACCTTCTCCCCTACCAACTTCCCCTCCCTGGCTGCACTGCAGTGTGTGGAAAGAGGTCACAAGGGGCACCTCATATGCAAGGCAAGAGAGGCATGGGACATGGCATTCAGAGCAGAATATCTATATGATTTAGTTGGAATTCTGCAAGGGAAATGTTAGTTTCTCCCCACTCATTCAGGCATTTATTTCTATATGTATGCATTTTTATATGACATTTATATTTTGACTATAATCTAATATTCCCTTATTTATTAACTTTCTTCAAATTGCTATAGTTTTGGTCACTGAGGTTGTTTTGTTTGGCCCCTACACCTTCGGAGGCCCCCATCAATGTGGGCTTCTTATTTTTTGATAACTTCTTTACTTTTGCCACCAGAGGGGATGCAGTCTCATCTTGTGTATTTCATGCCTTCATCCGTGGATCTGCCCTGTCTCCGAGGAGCCGTGGCTCCTGTTCCTGAAGAATGACATCAGAACAGACTTCAGTGGAAAGCACGGTCACGCTCAGCTTCTTTGGTGTTCATGGAAACAATGAAAATGAATTTCACCTGGAATTTCCATGCTGGTTTGTTAAAATGCGAGCTTGTTATTAATCGCTCCCCAGAACTCTGCTGTATTCTGTGATCTCAGGCAGTCTGTGTGCTTTATCAACATCACTTCCCAGGGTTCTTGAAATAGCATCAGGGAAATCTAGTACCGGTCTGCAGAAGATGGGAACAAAAGGGAACCTGAGGTGAGAGAGGACTGGGAAATACAGAAAGTACTGTCAATGGTCAACAAACAGACTTTCTTAATTATAAAGTAGAAAGACATGCTCCTCTTCACTAAAAAGGGAAACCAGTGAGACCGCTTTGTGTAGTGAGATTTAAATTTATAAATGGCTGTAGATAGCTGGTCCTAGGGTCAACTTGATGCATGTCAGGAGTAAATGAAATGCATTTTTGCTATCTTACCACCACCTTTTTCCATATAGCTTCTGGAATATATTCTTTTATTCAATAAACAATATTTGAGTACTTATTTGGATGAGTATAAATTTTTCAAAGGCCAGGATTCTAGTTACTATTGGTACAAATAGTACCAATAGCCTTTATCCTAAAGACTGACGGTATGAAACAGCAGGCATTTCCTATTTCTTGGTGTCTTGGGCATCAGGAGTTGAGGGCTCTGCTGAGGCAGAGGCCAGAGGTGGATCTGCAGGCTGAAGTCCAGCTTGGCCCTTCCTGAGGATGCCCATGGGCACTGGTAATCCTCAAGGGCACCTTTACCTGCTCCGTTCTGCCTTCCACTGCCGGAGGCTGTTCAGAGGCAAAATGGCAAGAAAAGCTCTAGCTCCAGCCTCTCACACTGCACAACAGTGGCGAGGCTGGAGTCAAGACAGAAGAACAATAGCATAGTAAAACTCAGTGAGTAGAATGGCTGCTTTCAATAATATATGAAACAATAATAACTGATGGCAAGGATGTGGGTAAAAAGCAGTCCTTGTATACTGTTGGTGGGAATGTAGCTTAGTGCAATCACCGTGGAACTCATATGAAGATTCCTCAAAAAAGTAGAGCTACCACTTGACCTAGCTGTGCCAGTTCTTGGTACACACCTGAAAGGACTAAAGTGAGCATGCCATGGAGATGCGTGTATCCCCAGGTTTACTGCGACGCAACTTACAACAGACAAGATTTGAATCAGCCCAGGTACCCATCAGCAACCAGAAAAAGAAAATGTGGCATGTGTACGTGATTATTATTCAGCCATAAAGAAGAATGAAATAGTTCAGGAAAGTGGCTGGAAATGGAGGTTGTCATGTTAAGTGGAATAAGTCAGAAAAATGCTACATAGATCTCTCTCAGGTGGAATCCAGAAAAATATGACACTAAAGTAGAAGACAGATGATCAGAGAACAGAAAGTAATCAGGAGGAGCAAGGAGAGAAGGGTAAGGCAGGAAAAATCAGATGAAAATGATCAAATTATGTCATATACATACATATGTATATACTATCATATATATATACACATTATATGCATGCCAAAACAAAACCTATTATTCTATTTAATATGCACCAATAAAATAAAAATGAAAAAGTGTAATGGATAGCTAAAGGTTTGTTTAGGTATCAAAATTCATGTAGTGTCATCTTAAATAAACATAAATATTTGGACTTTATAGACTATCCTATATTTGAATCTATATTAATGCCTTAGGATCATTCATACTTTTTATTTGTTTTTATGTACATTTGTACATTAAGTTTTACTGCATTGTGTAAGACTCCCTACCCCTGCCCATATGAAATATTCTTTATTCTTTAAGATATTACTGTTTCATTCAACTTTCCTTTCTTCTGTCAAATAGGTTCAAATGTTTTACATCATTGCTGAGGGTAAGACTTGCTTACTTCTTCAGGTGGCAGGAATTGATCTCAGGACCTCACATTTGCCAAGCAAGCACTGTGTTTCTGAGCCATATCCCAGGCCCTTTGGTGGGGCAGGGGGTGAGTACCTGGAATCAAACTCAGGACTTCCTGTTTGCCAGGCAGGTGCAGTGCCACTGAGCTACATCCCTGGCTAAGACTTGTTTATTTCTGTATTTGAATTTCTGCATTTAAGGGAATAAAACATTAAACCTTAAATAGTATGAAATAACTCAACATCCTGAAAGGTTTCACTGCAAGTCATACGCATCATGTGCATTTGCTTCTAGCTTTTGGGTATTTAAGCCTCATGTCAGCAGACTTCTGATTTGAGATAGTGTTTGAGTGGAAAAGGTTTTTACTATTTCAATTTTGAAAAAGCATTTTATGCTTTCTCTTTGCAGACAACTGTGCTTCTAGTCCATCGTTATGTTTGGAATACTGGGTGACTGGTGTGTGAAGAACCTCCCCGGCAGCACCAGGTGCCTGAAAGCAACAAGCAGCTTCAAAGAAGCACGAGCCAGTCACTGAGCCAGAGAATGTCAGAGCGCGAGGCTCGCACTCTCTCCCTGTCCAGTCGCACCTTCCACACCTGGGGCTTGCCTTTTTTTTTTTTTTTTTTTTGGTCTTTCTTCCTCTCTTGGGCTGCAAAATAACTTAAAACATTTCTCCATAGCTTGTGAGACACTCACGAGCTCATAACATGAGCTTCTCACTGAGTCCCGGTGATGATTCAGGCATGAACCACTAGGAGTGTGGGAGATGAGAGCCCTGTAAGAAGGGCAGACAGTGAGGCAAAAGTGCAGAGCAGGACATGGGGCACTGAGGAGGCCTTCAGGGGTTTAGGAGTCAGGTATGAAAGAGGCGACGCCAAGTGAAGGGAATACTTTCGAGCCAAAACGAATGCACGACTGAGAGATCAAAGACAGTGAGAGGTGAACATTAGTAAGTGTAATTCTTTCGTCTCACTCTAGACCACAAAATGTGACAGTTCAATTTAAACACAGATGTGTCTAATTCTACAACCTGTGATCTTTCCACCATCTCATACTACCTGCTGCTAAACAAGCACACAGACATACAAATGAGGTGCTGAAAATGTGAGTTAAATGCATTTAGAAGTGTATGCACCAAATAAGTCTTCATTCTGTGACTGCATTGACCCAGCACTCTCCTAGACAGAAGAATAGAGTGTCCCATAAAGTGGATGTGACGGCTTCCCCTCCCAGGTCTTCTGGTGCTGAGAAGCAATTAGCTGTTAATCAGATCATCATATTTGATAGGTGTTGTGAAGAAAAGATAACTCAGGGGAATGTAAAAATAAGTACAGGGACAAACTCAAGAAGTTGCAACCTGGTTGAGCTTCAGTTCTAGCATCACTCCTGGAGTCAAGACAATGAGAATCTCCAAGTTAGTGAGGTGGGCCAGGCTGGAGTAGGAGCACGGCTGATGAGGAAATGACTGTAAAGTCCTAAGAAATCAGGCAGGATGGCTCAGCAGGACCAGCTCATGCACAGCTATTTGAAGATCTTCCTATAAGAGTGAGAAGCATTTCAGGGTATTGGTATGTGTAATTTTCATACCATGCTTTGGACTCGTATCATCCTATGTCTTTAGTAGTGGGCCGCCCTGCACTGAAAAACACACTCCATGTGGCTTTTCTGGGGAACAAAGTACAACTGAGATTATTTTTTTCCTCTTCCCTAAGCCCATTGAGCACTCTCAGATTCACCTTTATAAAATCAGTATCATAGTAACCATGATTTGGCATGAGTCCTGGAATTAATTGCTCTGAGAACACCACTGGTACAATTCTACAATGTGGACCATTCCAACACATTAGTGGAGCAGAGACCTAAGTCCACTTTGTGGAAAATGGAAAGACAGACAGCAGCTTCCATTATCTTCCACATGTAGCAAACTCAACCAGAAACAGACATTCCTCTTTGGAGAAAGTAGTGTCAAGGTTTCCCTAGAAAGAAACACAATGACAACCACAAATCTAAAAATCTCTTACAGGCAGGAGACTCACCAGATTAGTGTATCACCTGAGTCATTGCCTGGGATTCAAAATGGTACACCTTAGTGAAATCATCACCCTAAAATGTACTCAGTGGGTGGAGAGGCTGAGCGTGCCTTGGGTATACACTGCTTTTGATCTGACTTGGCTTTAGTTTCCCTGTTGCTTCCTGGAATGATCTAGATTCTGTCACTCTGATGATCGTATCTAGTAAACGCCCATGTTTGTTGACAGTTTGTTCTCTTTGACCTAAGTTGCTATGCAAAATGCTGTATGTTTCATGATGGAATCATCCACTATAAATTCTTCAAACAGCACACATTAGCTTGTTTGGTCCTTCTTCTCATGCTATGAATTTACATTTTCAGTCACTTAACAGGACATGTATTTGGAAAATCCTCTTCCCAAATCCATATGCTGCGATCTTAACCTTCAGTACCTCAGAATACGGTTATATCTGGAGATAGGGTTCCCAGATGGTCCTTAAAGTAAAAAGAGGCCACATGGCTGAGGCCTACTGCATGATGATTGGTATTTGAGTGACTTATGAGCAAGGTTTCTGTCTGCTGCTTCAACAGTGGCGGGATTTCTGCTCTAAGTTCGCACTCCAGGTCTCTTATGTCTTTACATAAGTTCTCATCAGGCTGTCATTTAGGCTAGCAAGTTTTGATTTAGGTCAGTGTTATATTTTTCTCCCAGATTTCTGCTAAAATTGTATATATACATGTGACCGACACAGATCCCATATGTAACTTTAAATCAGCAATGGGATATGAGTATCTCAAGTTTCCCTGAACTTCTTGTATATATTAAGCTTATTTTTAATTCCAAATTAAATTTATTAATTTTAATTCCAAATTAAATCTCCTCTGCAAAGCTCTGTAACATAGCAGTTGGAAGACTAGATCATGAATATAAACTTCCTCTATTCAAATACCAGGCCAGATACCTAGTGCACTGGCTTATGTAGGGGAAACTGGTCTCCCGTTTTTGAATACTGTATAATGGCATCTATCACCTAGGGCTGCTGTGAGGATCAACCTGGAAGAGTTAAAGACAGAAAATTATAGTGTCCTCTACATTCCCAAGTTTATAGCAGCATGACTCATAATAGCTACACAATGGAGGAAGCCTGTGTCCCTTGAAGGATGAAAGGATAAAGAAAATGAGCCATTTACGTGCAATGGAGTACTACTCTGCCATAAAGATATACTTGAGTCATATGTAGGAAAATGAATGCAGCTCAAGACCCTAAGCTTAAGTAAAGTAAATCAGTCACACAGGCGTAAATATCACACAGCTTCTCTTACATGAGAAACCCAAACCATAAATAAAGAACAAAATGAAAGATGTATGGTAGGAGTAGGGAGACAGATCTTTCTTAAATGGGAATAAAACCAAGCAACAGAGGGAGAGGAGGAAGACAGGAGGGACAGAGGATGAACAAGGAATAGCATATGCTGTGCACGTGCGCCAGCTCTACACAAGGCATGCAAACGTCGTGTTCTCCTAACATGTGCTAAAGGGTTACTAAACACAAGGCGCCCGTGTTGGTACTTATTACAATGGAAATGGGGACTGTTATTCTTCTAGAAAGAATAAATAATGGGTAGAGTTCTATTCCACCTGACCTCTCAACCTAGATATATCGGCAGATGTTATTTCCCACCTCTGCTGTTCACAATTCTTTCAACTCTCACCCAATGCCAACCCTTAAGTGATATGATGCCAAGTAAAGGACGCAAGGTGCAGCTGGACAGATGAGATTAGTGGTGATGGTAAATAGTGGAGAAGATGATGAAGACAATTTGGAAATTAGAGGAGGATCATGGTTTTGTGTATAAAGTAGAACAACTCCAAAATGAAACCCATACTAAAAATGAAGCCCAAATTAATGCTTGGGATAGATGAGAAAGTTCAGAAAAGGACTGTTGGCTGATTCAGGAAATACCAAATGTCTTCTAGGTCTACATGAAGGATTTCCAGAGCCCTGATCTTTCCATCAGACAGAAGCAGTCAGTCAATTACCACTTCTCTCCTTCGCTTCATCACTAAATTTTCTAAGGGCTTTATATAAAACTAGTATTTGTAAACATTTAAAAGAGAAATACCTGGTACAGTGGACCCTTGACTTATAAACTCAGTACCTTCCTGAGTGCTGGTTATGACAGGTTGTCCATGGGAGCCTCAGGCTCCACAGCACAGCCTGCAAAGTCTCATCCTGTAACACACAAATCTCATTGTCCTGAGAGAGAACTTCATCCAGAGTTTCTCAGTGAACCCCACAGGAAAGGATGTCATAATGTTCCTTCCAGAGCTCTTCAAGCATACCTGCAAGCACAAGTGGCAGGCACTCAGGTCATAACCCAAGACTTTGGTTGTAAGTTAAAAGTAAATTCCAGTCATAACCCAAGTTGTTTTTGTGTCAGGCTGGCTGTAACTCAAGGGTCCACTGAATTCATTTGTTTGTCTTCTTTCTCATCCAGTGTCAGTTTCTTTATCTCTGAAATGAGAAGCCCAGACCCCGCGTCATCTAAGGTGCTGCCTAGTGTGTTCTGTATGTGAATCTCCCAGTCAGCTTCTAAAGCAGAAAGGTTCATTTTCGTGTTGGAGGCTTTGGTCATTAACCTATGGTGAGGCATGTGCCACACATGGCCGGGGGCATGTGAGGAAACAAAGCAGCACTGCCCACCTCATGGCCAGGAGGTGAAGTCAGAAGGCAGTGCAGAGGCCTGGTGCCCTTCAAGGACACACACCCCATCATCCCACCAGGCCTGTCCCAGGGGTTGGGCATCTCCCCAGGGCACCATGGGGAGACAAAGCCCTGGACACACAGACTCAGGATTCAAACCATGGCTCAGTGTTACTGTGTGCTTGATGCTGTCAGGGGTTACAAAGAGTATTAAAAGCTGCCTCTTCCTAGAAAACCCTCTCAAACCTGGGGAGATACCAAATCCAGTTAACCTAAGAAACTGTTTTCATGGACTTGTTTGCTTCATTACTAATATCAAACAACACAGAAGGAACTGCACGTGTGGTAAACAGGAGGAGATGGTCTCCGGGGATGGAGGGCTGCAGAAGTGTGGCTGTGAAATGGGGAGCCTGCAGGCGGATGGGGAGCTCCCCGCCATTGGGCACACCTGCTGGAATTCAGATTCCAGAGCAAAGACCAGCGGAGAAAGGTGAAAGAGGGCTACTGAGACCACTTGAGGAAACGTTTTGCAAACCAGGCAAGGAGGGGATACTCTGCTTTAGAGTTAGTGCTTCTCAAATAATTGCACAAACATCCCTAAGGTGTTGAGATTACTTGAATATGTGTTTTTTATTAGGCTACAAAATGGAATATTCTGAAGTTTTTTTCCTAACAATATACGGTTAAATTAAAATAAAAACCAATGTACATGAATATTGGATTGTATACCATAGTATTTGTTGATATTAATATCATAACAAAACTTCCAGAAATTCCAAGTTGCAGGAAAACATCTTATTTCAGGTGTTCAAATGTTCCTGCATTTATAGCTGACAAGTCCTCAGGTAAGAATCCTTACTAAAAACACCAGCCTTAGGCTACAGGACAGCCTTTATTTACTTGTGTCTTGATGTCTAGAACATCCATTTTTCATACTTTACAAGTATAAGGAAATACTAGAATATTTGTTTCTTCCTCTTTCTGTGTACTCTTTGTGTATCCAGTGATCTCAAATGCTGCATACTGGTATGAGCTGAAACTCCAGGTGTGATCAGAAGTGGCTAGATTCACTTATGACACTTGAGGAGTAACCTATCTTATAGATTGATATTAGAAAAGTTATGACTTAAGTAGGGACTGTAAAGATTTTCCTGATACCACATACTTCCCTCTGCCTGTCAGGAATCTGCCCTAATTAATTAAGGTTTGCAAAAGTCCCTTGTGGAGGCATGAATGCCTTTTCTGAGGAAAGGACTGAAGAAAGTGGTGGTGAAACTAAAGCCCAGGTCAATATTTGCTCCATTTGAAATCATAGAAATTTAACAAAGAAATTATATGGAAGAAGAGGTCCCTGTGCAAACTTCCACCTATGACTGAAACCCCTTGTAATTGCTGAAGAATGTTTATTCATCTTCAGTACAAATGGAGCCAAAATCTAGGAATTCACCACTTCATGAAGCATTTCCTTCTATAATTGTACCATAATAATGAGGTTTACCTTAATGGTTATTTTCAACACATCTTTTCATCTACACTATTTTGTATAGCTCTATTGAGCATACTTTCATTTGCTGAACAAAAACCTACCTCCATGAATTTTATATCCTTTGGTCTCATCTGCTTACATCAACACACACAGCCTTGCCTTCTTGAATGCCCTTTATATGTTCAACAGTTACTCCCAAGCCCTCTTAAAGCCAGTTGGGAGTAAGGGCAAGAAACATCAAGGGGAGAAGAGCTGACCTACAGACCAACAGCCCTCAGGGATAGAATGAAACACATACACATATGTTATGCATATATATATATATATATATATATATATATATGCATGCATAAGGTAACTTGAATTCTGAATAAAAAACAAAACAACCCTAAAACTTAGATGATTACAACTGGGATACTAGTTAAGAAAATTACAGTGTGTTTTTGCCCTATCATATAATGGGAATGTAGTGCCACGTTTAACTAAGAAAGTTATTCATGCTCTACTGAGTGTTAAAAGCTGTTAACAAAAATATGTCTATAAGGTGTTTTGAGAAATTGTAAACTTATTTTCTATGTTTAACAGTTAATCACAAAACCTCTTAAAATTTTTTTCTCTATGTTTTTCAACAGGAACCCTTCATAATTTTCCCCAAATGCAAAATAGCTATTTATAAAATGAAAAGAAAGTAAAGTACAGCTTACTTGGTATTTGATACACATTTGCTGAGCTGGAAGTTGAAGGTGAAGTTCAAACATTGACCAAGTCCCTTAAGACAGGAAGGAGTGGGCCTGGCTCTGTGTGTGCCCGCGCGCGCGCGCGCGCCTGCACGTATGTGACTGTGGTGATGTCAAAAAACAAAATTAAAAAACATGTCCTGGAAGTCCAAAAGGTGCAACAGAAACAAATTAACAAAAATGTTATAGTTGAATTTAAAAGAACTAAAATTCCTGCGGCGAGATGCACCGGAAAGCAGAACTAAACCACAAGCAAATGGCAGGCATCAACTGCTTGAGTTGTGTTGAAAAAGCAAAACAACCGTAACAACAATAACAACAAAAAATGCCCACCTACAGCACTGCCTCTGTTTGCCTCTTCCTAGCTTTAAAAGCTGGTTTTTCGGGCTGGGGATTTAGCTCAGTAGCTCAAGCGCCTGCCTGGCAAGCGTGAGGTCGTGAGTTCAATCCCCGGTACAAAACAAAAACAAACAAACAAACAAACAAAAAAAGCTGGTTTTTCAGGAACCCATCTTGGTTTCTTTCACTATGAGGAAACTAAAAATGGTCAGTGTTATGCCAGACTCATCCGAGCGACCCGCCGCGCATCGCAGCTTCCTTCCTGGGCGCGCATTCCCGGTGGAACTCTAGCCCCTGCCCTGGGGCCCCGTGGAAAATGTGAGCCAGCACTGCTGGGCCGTGGGTTGCATTTAAGCAGTGTGCGAAGGCCTCCTGCCTGCGCGCGTAGCATTTTAGAAGGTCAGGACACATCTGGTTCTCCTCTGTCCACGCAGTTTGAGCAGGAAGAGAGTGACATTTCACACTGACATTGGGTACCAAGGTGGTTTCAAATTGCTTTTGTCTCGCTTCTTTGTTAAAAAGGAGCTGTTCCTGGAAGCTCATCATGTAATCCACAAACGTAAAATCAAAACTCACCCTGCAGAGCTGAACCCGCCCCAGCACTCACTGCGGCACTGTATTGAAAATATATGATCTCAGGTTCCAGAATGCTCCCCTGCCTAGGAATCCCCAGTCATAAAAACGAAACAAAACAATCAGTGAAAAACCCTCGGTGTTGACGCTGTGACTCTACAGTTGCAATCCTATTTCACAGTTAGTTTGCTGCTACTCCTTTCGTACTGCGATGCATACCTGACACCAGCACTGGGCTACCTGCCTTCACTTCAGAACCAGCTGCTGTGCTCTGACTTTACCCTCCCCACTCCATGCAAGAGAGCTTCTTCTCAAATCCCATGACCTATGTCCCTCCCCTTCCTAAAACTCTCTGCCTGTTCCATAGCACCACGCAGTCCCGTTCCTCCTCCACCTTCTCTCTGTAGTTCTTTCACTCTGCATTCATGGCACATTTGTTCTTTCACAAATCACAACTGTCTTTTTAACTCGTGACTGCACCACAGATATCAAGTGGGGCTGGAAATTATGCCCATCCTTTTCTTGTCATCTTGGGCAGTTCCTCACCTTTTGCCAGAGCTGCTAACCATCAGGACAGGACCGAGTCCACCTTCCCCATGACTATGTTTTTTCAAGGCTTTAGGTGACTTTAAACTCAATAACCAGTGAGAAAGAATTTTATTTATGAATTGTGGAAAAGAAGTGCTTTCATCTTACTTTTTGCCCAAAGCAATCGAGTATAAATCACTGGAGAAATTTCACATGAATAAAGCATTTTCTTCCTCACATCTGAATTCATGGTGACTTTAAAATGAAACTAACAGCAATAAATATGAGTCATTGGAGAAAAAATCCAATTCAAAGGGAGTTTAATAATAATGTCTTTACATATTTATATTCTCAGCAGGGAATGAGTATCATAAACACTTTTCTATTTTTATCACTGAAACTATCCTCTATTGCAGGACAATTTCAGTGGGACTTTATGCACTGAGGAACTTTCTGTTCAGAAACCAGACGATGCCAAGCACACTCCATTGCCATGAAAACTAGGATGTATTGAAATTTTTTCCTTCCTTTTGAGAGAAGACTAACAAAAATACAGTAAACATTCTAAAGCTAGATATTATAGGATTATTTCACAAGCTGCTAATAGTTTTCATTTTGCATTAATTAACCTCTAAAATTTCTTGTTAATGGTTAAAGAGTCTTTAGAAGATAAGAACTAGTTATTTAAATCCTTTTACTTCACAAATTGATCCAGGATGGCATGCAAAAATATTTTGCCAAGTGAGGTACAGTAATCTGGACAATCTTACATGATTTTTTTCTAATTGATAAAGTTTTATAGAATAATGACAGTTAAAATACACCACTTTCTCACATTCATGGGAATAGTTAAAGTAAAGATGAATACTTCTATCTCACAACTCTGTCATAAAATTACATAAGGAAAGCAATGTGTAAAGCACAGAACACACCTTCCTGATGATGTCAGGAGTCACAGTTAACTCTCCCTTCCCTGCTGCCTGTCTGACTGTGAACTACACCACCTGTTCACTTTCCCCATTGCTGAGACACAGTCTCAATACCAGTGACTTAAAGGAAAGGTTTCTCTGGGTTCACAATTGCAGAAGTTTTAGTCCATGGTCAGAGGGCTCCTGCACAGGTGGGGGGAAGCAGGGAGGAAGTGAGCGGCTGGGAAGGGAGGTGGAGCCTTGGAGGCCGCACTCCCGTGACCCATCTCTTCTGAACAGACTCTGCCTCCTACCTGCAGGAGAGCTCTGCCCTCACTGCTGGATTAAGCCACTGATGAGTGCAGCACCCCTACAGTCCCATCACTTTCTGACAGCCCAAGCTCTGAGCACAGGAATCTTTAGGGGAACATTCCAGATCCAAACTGTAACATAGACCATACATATGAACGAGTGTCTAAAAATATAGGTATAGCTATAGGATAAACTATAAAATGAACACCTGTGAGCTCTTTGCCAGTTTAAGATCCTGCTCCTGCAGTCTCTCCTCGAACTGGAGTGGAAACCAAGGTTTCCTTTACTGCATCAGGACACAGCTGTGTGTGATGACTCTTGCCAGCGGCCCGAGAAGCCTGTTGTTGGTATTCCCAGTCAACCTACATCTCTTTCCTCTTTCTGAGCTGGCCCAGCTTCCACGTCTCACGTGACTGGTGGTCCACATGCACCTGTATGAGTCAGGATCACAGCCTGAAAGAGACCAACACTCAAATTCTCTGGACAGTTTAGTAGAGGACTTTTGACAACAAAGGCTAGAGCAAATTTAGGGAAAAATCAGAAATTAATGCAATATATTGGGTTAGCAAAGGTAAACCTTTTATCATATCCTGGGTGGAGCACTATGAAATTCAAGTAGTACCCAGAAGTAAAGAGTGCAATGAAGCTATAAGTGATCATCGCTAGGCTTTGTGAGACATACAGGCATCAGCGATGCCTGGTGTGGACAGACCTGTGGAGCCCTTACTCCAAGCTCACTTTCCCTCACCCTCCCATCCACTGATGTCTACTCCTTACCTTGGGGAAGAATCCACATGAAAGATGCAAGGTGAAGACAGCCTTTCATGCAGCCATGCATCCGCCCAGAGGATATTAAGCAGATGGAGATGAGGGGAGCTTGGATCTGTAGTGAGCAAACGGCATCCACCATAGCTCTGCAAGTGGGCTTTGGAAATCATTTCTAACCTCAGTGACTTTAGGTCAAAGAGAACATCGTGATCTTCCTTCCCTTTTTTTCCTGAGTTTATTATCTTCATGTTTGGTTCCTATCTCTCTTGGGAGTCTCCAAGGACCCCTCTGCAATCTGTTCCTCCTAACAAAAAATCTCTACTGGATGTATTTTATACATATCTGCATCATCTGTCAAAGCTTAAACCAATACATACTCTTTTCAGGGAAACTTTGCTAACTAGAAGTGGCTTCTAGTCTCAACTCTTTTTGAACACATAGTCCCTAGACTGGTTCTCTAAGAGTTAAGGTCACAGAGCCCTATGAGGAAAAAAAAATGAACACACTTTTTAGTCTGTCTTCATTCATTTATTTACTTATTTATACACATGAGCAGTATTAATATTTATTTCTAAAAAGAACATATAAGTAGACATTGAAATATTAAATTCATATAAGTAGAAGTTCAAAAACTTTCCTTCTATTCTCCTTGTTGGGTTACTCCTTGCTGGACACTCTGGATCTCCGGCCCATGTCTACTGTAATATTTCTGTTCTTTTGTGTTCATGATTGTGTTGGTCTGATTGTTGCTGTGACTGGTGCCTAAGGTAAACACCTGACCAGAAGAAGGATTAATTTTGGCTCACGGTTTGGGAGGGTCCAGTCCGTGCATATTGGGCTTGCTTGTTTCTTGGCCTGTGGTGAAGCAGAGTAGCATGGCTGGAGCCCATGGTGGGATGAAGCTGCTCACCTCATGGTGGCTGGAAGCAAAGAAGGAGAAGGTGCCAGGATTCCAGGGTTTCCTCTGAGGGCACACCCCGGTGACCAAGCTTCTTCCTGTTAGGCATCCTCTAGGCAACTTTCCAACACCTCCCAATACTGTCCTCAGCTGGGGACTGAGCCTTCAACACAGGAGCCTCTGGGAAGCGTGGCAGACCCAAACTGTAACAATGATATTTTGACTTCCCTTCACAATGAGCAGTTGCAATGTACAATGCACTGCTATAGTCAGCTTTCTTACACAGTAAATACAGTAGAATTATCACTATGTTGTTGGGATGGTCAATTTTTCATGAATGTTGGAAACTTGTTTTTATTTGTGCGTGGGAAGGATGTGTGTGCCTCCACCTGCCTGCGGGACACAGATGTGCGTATATGTGTTGTGGAGGTGCATGTGCGCACATACTGCTGTGTGAGGTTCGTGTGTACATGCATCCTCCTGGCCTCGTCTACTTAGTTTCTGTGCAAAACTTACTTATCACTGCAGGTGTTATTTAAAGATTGGAGAGATTTCACCTAGGCAGTATCTATCTGCTGAAACTCTGCAACTGGAATTGAAGAGAAGCAATAGAAACCGCTACTGCACATCTCTAGGCCAGCACTGAGAGTTTGTCCTCCCCTCCAGGAGGAGCCTCAGTTTCCCTAAGACACTTTGCTTCATTTTCTCCCTGATTAAATCACATAGCTCCTCATTGCTGCTTGGTTCAGGAGACTGCCCTGTGTGACTATGTTGTTAAAAAAATGAACTCCCATTTTCCAATTAGCGTGCTGCCTTGTGTAAACATAGTCTGTCTTCCCAAAATAAGAATCATAAAGTTTTGATGATTAAAGGCTTTTAAAGATCATTCTATTCTACTACCACCCTTTTTTTGGATAAATTAAATTTGTCTCCTTTAATTCCAAAAATAATTCATGTTTTACATAAAAATAGAAAAATAAACAATAAAGACAAATATAAAAATCAAGAGTATTTCCATACCTAGAGACACTTGGTAATAAAATTTTAGTTTCCATTGCCAGATTTTTTCCACAAATATCATCTTTTATAACCAAATATAAATTGTATTTAATTTTTGAAATCTGGGTTTTACATTTAATATATTGTGAATACATTCTCACATGCTAATCAAACTTTGAGAATATGATGTTAATCATTGTATCATAAACATCTTGTGTTCTCTAACTTAATAATTCCCCTACAGTTAAAAAGCTGCATTGTTTCCAAATTCTCACCCTAATAATCACTCATTTTCAATAGTATCTCTGTATCTCTTTAAAATAGTAAAAATTCTGAAAAGTCTTACTTCTGTTTCAAAAATATAAAAGTTTACAACATGACTCACTTCTAAACATATTGTTCTCAATTATTGTAAAGCGAGAAGTTGAGAATTTATAGTGTGGAATTTATATTGTTTTTACACACTTGGTAATTGGGTAAATAAAATTTGTTAAATATTTTACAATCATATTTGTTTGATTGTCAAGATGTACACTTTTTCAAAATATCCATTAAGTAGTTTCATTTCTCCCTTTGTAATTGCCTGCTTACATACTATTTACCCACTTTTCTCTTGGATAGAATCTTTTCATTTTAGAGTTCTTTATACTTGAAAAATATTAATCATCTGCCTGTCTTACATGATCCAAGCATAAAATCCTGGGCTTCATAAGGACCTGCGTTAAAAATAGGCCTCATGAAGTGTACATGCTGAAATAATCCATCAGTATTAGGGTAGGTTTCTTTAGAAACCAGATCTTACCAAGACCTACAGGCCTTCTTTGAGACTATGTTTATAATATAAAGGTAACCAAATACATTGTTTATAGATGAAATTTACTTTATGTTTTGCTTTATTCAGATGTGGGGAAAGCACAGTACTTTTGTACTGGTTTGTATCTGTCCCTTTCCAACCCTTCTTTATGTTTTTTTCTCTAAAAGCCAACAGAAGAAAATAATTTGTCCTGGAGTTGCATAGTAACCAAACAGTCTCCTTTGATAGTTTATGATTCTGACACATTGTATTAAGGACAAAGTTCCAGCACAACAGTGAGACCAGTTTCTCTTAAAATGTTGAGACAATTATCCCAAGTAAATCATGTTAATCTGACAAATAAAGTGTCTACTTAAATGTAGATACTTTATTTGTATAAAGTAAGTGACTTGGAATGTCTAAAACCTATTTATTTTGGAACAATTTCCTAGGAAATAATTTCTTAGCAATCTCTAGTTCTTCTACCTTCACATAAAGAGGATGAGAAACGTTTGAAGCTCATTGACTTGGGCGATTGCCATTAGCTTGGGGCTTGAACATACCCCAAGGCCTGCGTGTTGGAGGCGGGCTCCCAGCCCCCGCTGAGATGGGGAGCGGGAAGAGGCGGCACCAAGTGGGACGTCTTCTTCCGGTCATCAGTCTTCCGATCATCATGGAGAGCATGCTTTGAAATAGAAACCAGCCCCTCTGCTCCCTCCTTCCGTCCAGGCCACAAGGTGGGGTTTTGCTTTCCCATGCCCCACCTGCTTTGCCACAGGCCCCGGAGCCACGGGCCCTTTGATCGTGTCTCCAGAACTGAGAGTCAAGGGAGAACTTACTTAAGAGTTGATTACGTCAGGTATTTTGTTACAATAATAGAAAGCTGGCTAACAAAGTTCTGTGACATTCTTATTTTAACAAGACCTTCCTTAGAACCTTGTTCAAATCATCCTCTTTTGGGCTTCAGTGGTCTCAAATGTCAAGTAGTACTGAATTAAGTGGCTAAAGAGAAGAAATTCCTTCTGAGGACCTGCTGAATGAACCCTTTTCCTCACACTCTTATATGGATAAACCAGTCCATGTTCTTGTGTTGATCTTTGCTGTTCCACAATCCCATCTGGGTGTAACAAGCAATCCAGGAGGCTCCTCACGTCTTCCAACCAAAGGAGAACACTTCTTAGGTATCTCTGCTATCTTTAATAACATGCAAAGCCATCATCTAACCTGCTGTTATAAAGATATAAATCTGTTTTTGCCTCTGGAAGAAATAGAAAATAAATCAAGCCTACACCGATACACAAATTCCAAAGCGTTTGACAGAAGTTCTCTGCGCTGGTTGCCACCAGGCAATGATAATTGTGGTAAACAGCATATGTTGAGCATCTGTATCCTGTATTTGGAGGGCTCTACTTTACCTCTGTCTCCATTTATTCTTCCAAAAATGAAAGGTGTTTAGCATTTTCACAGAAGTTATTTCTTTCACTATTGTTCTACCTAATTAGAACAGAACTCAAGCCTACATTTTTATTTGACTTAAATTACAGAAACATGCTACAATTAGCCCTTTTACTCTTTTGCTTACAAATCTGAAAACTGAAAATGTGTGAAGTACCTGATAACATTCTTTTTTACTTTCTTAAAGCATTTAATTTTTCAGAATGTAAGAAGTTTTTCTTCAAATAAGCATAACCCAGATCTATACACCTTTCTCACTTCTAGAAAAGTGTTAAAGCTTATGGAAAAAGCTGTCCACCTCATGAAGTTGTTATGAAATATAACATAGTAACATTAATAAAAGTAGCTAAAGTTATTTAACCCAGTTGCATAATACATAAATTGACCAGTTTTTGTCCTTGGTTCCTGAAAAATAGATTCTAAATTTTTGGAATTTTCCAAGTGATAAGAGTATCTTTGTTATTCATAAAAAATCTCTAGGACCACAATGTGAGATTAGCCAAATCTCTCTCCCAATTCCTGGGAAGGGAAGAAGGCTGGGTACTGAGCTGAATCATTTGGTCGGTGATTACATCAATTGTGCCTATGTAAACCTCAATAAAACTTGTGCACACGAAAGTGTGATGGCGATCACAGCAGAGTCCATGGTGACAGTAAGCAGAGATGTTAATCCTCTGGTTCAGAGGAAAACAAATGTAGATTGAAAACTTTGAAATAGGAAGAGTTGTATTTTTCTCAACTTGCAGAGGCAAGTCCTGCCTGTGTCCTTTCCCAAGTCCTTATCCTCAAACTGAGTTTTGTTTCAGCATTGACAATTCAAATCATGTCTGTATAAAGCACTTAATGACTATAAACCTTTCATCTTAAAATTTGCTTTGATGTGAGAACAAAACTCCCCAATATGTGAATTGTATGCAAACAATGAGGACAATGTGCAATTGAAAATTCAGAAACTTAAAGGTCACAGAAACATTCTCTAAATTAGAAATGAAATAACTACTTTTTTTCCACATTGAGAGACATTAGGTCCATAGATTTGACCTGGTTATTGCTCAAATGACTGTGCTTTGCAGTTAAATTCCTGGAATAATAATATTTCATATAGGGGTTGGGGATTTAGCTCAGTGGCATAAGCGCTGCCTTGCAAGTGTGCGGTCGTGAGTTCGATCCCCGGTACCAGAAAAAAAAATATTTCATATAGCAATACAATGAAATGTATTTCAATTGAACCTGGTGGTCATTACTTGGAATATGTGAGTTCTTACTGGTGTTTCCAAATAACATTCAAAAGACTCAAAGGATGGGTAGCAAAAGAGTCCTCATTGTTAGACTGCTTTCAAAAATGACAGATGAAAGTCAGATTTCAGCCCTGAGGAACACCACAGGAACTAACCACTATGTCAAATAAAACTAAATCCATCAAATTTTACAAAAACTTGGAGAATAATTCATTGAGCCTAAAAAGTAGTATTATGCTAAAGAAAATTAAGGTGGACAGAAAGAGAAAAGGGAAGGGAAAAGTAATGCACATAAGCTGAGGTTCAAGTTACCAAATGACTTTGAACAAAAATAATCACCAAGTACAAACTGTTCAGAGCAACTGAATTGGAAAATAAATGCTATGCAAGGGACACTAGCAGCAAGTTCGGTATATTACAGCAGCCTTTTCAAAGACTCTCTCTATACACTGCTTTGCCAATATGCCAGAATGTGCAATATAAAATCAGTTTACTTACCCTGACTATGAAAAACCTCACTAATTCAGCCTCCTATGCCAACATGCATTTGCTGAGATAATAGAGAACACAGAATAGCACATGGTTTAGAGGAAAGTCTTCATCAAAGACATTAGAGGAGTGAAAGAAATACCTTTTATCTCACCAATTTCATTATTCTGTAAGTTGGATTCAGCATCTTAACTTTCCTAAACAGATGAATTAATGTCAGAGAATAGTTTGTCTTGTTAAAAAATTCTAAATATTTTTGCATTAAATCTTTTATTCATTTGTTTTATAAGTATTTTGTTAATAATTGATGTTTTTCTCTTCCCAAACACTACTTTTGCCATTTCTCCAGTTTCTCTGCCCCCAGCAGAACAATCTCAGATATCTTTCATATCATTTCTGTACTACATTAGGTACATTTCAATTCACTTTCAATTATTCATTGTACCATATTAAGAGAACACTATATAAATTGTCAGTGATTTACAATATCGTATACTGAACACTGATCCTATTGCGGGTTTAGAATGCCACTACTTCTCTTTGGCTTCCCTTCTTTTTTCAGAAAGATTATTAATTTACTGTTTTCTTGCACCCTATATTCAGTTAATTTCAGGTTCCTTGCAGAATTTACCTTCGCATTCTTTCCTCCTAATTTTGAAGCCCCATAAACTCCAGCCCTTAAACACCTACTAATATTTTTAGTGACTTTTCCTTTGCCTACATTCTATGTAGATTCACATTCTGACCACTTCCTGGTCCTCACTTACAGTTTGAGGATTGAAGAACAGTATAAGATACAGGTCACACCATCCCAAGGTACTTGTCTTATTCTTGTCATTTACTTAAGGCAGATAATATTTCTTAAAGTATTTTGTTCCCGCCTTGTAATTTGACGAAAATACTATTGAGAACCTGATCTTATGTCACTAATGACTCATATAGTATTTTCTTAATACTCATATAGTATTTTCTTAATAACTGACTAGTATAGAGTTCGCATAATGTGATGAAAACCCAGAGGCAAACTCCTCTGAACACAGCGCATGAAAGGAGGGGCCGCAGCTCAGGGTTAGACTACTTGCCAAGCTTAGGTAAAGCCCTGGCTTTAATCCCCAGAACAAAAACCAAACCACACAACACAGGTAACAAGAAAACACCAGGTGAACGGGGGTGACTGTCGTGAGAAGGCTCATCCACACTTCTACAGGCCAGAGAAAGGTGCAGGCACACACAATGGCACCAAGTCTGCAAACCATGAAGGGAAGCATCACGCCCTGAATTTCCAATGACATAATTCATTGAGGTCGCCTGGAACTTGGCACACGTATGTCTGGAATAGTGGCACCATGGCTCCAGCAGAACAATGACATCCCTGCCTCTCTTAAGCAAGATGAAACCAAAAGTCCCCAGAGAGGGAAATACAGGATTTCCCCGGCCGGGCGTCAGGGTTGTGAGTCATTGGCGCTGCACCGAACAATGGGCGGATTCGCAGCCGCCAGTAGCCTTCACCCTTCTCCTTTTATAGCCCAGCGTGTGGGCCTTTTCTTGGTAGCACTGCTGCTGTCTCTCCCTCTGCCTCCCCCCACTACTGTTTGTTAGACATGGAACCTGCAATCGTTGTCTCAGCAAGTGTGAAGGCTCTGTTCTCCACCAAAATGAAGGGGAAACGTGTTAACACTCAAAAGCTGTGTAACACTAGGCGGGTGCCTAAAGTCAGCTGTGGGAGAGCTGCTGATCTGTTCCGAGACAGGCTTAATTCGTGAATGGAAGGGATGGGAATTTATCAGGAGTCGGTGCCCCAGATGGCTTCAGTGCCTGTTTACCGAGGCTGTTCTCAACAGTGTTATCCAGAAGCAGCTACACAACTCCGAAACTGGGAAACTCACCTGTCTAACATGTGAGTTAGATACACGGGATGCGTGTGACGCAGTGCTTGGGCTGCTTGTCCTATTGCAACCCTCTCTTGCTGAATTCTAAAATTCATATTTCTATCAACTCACTGCCACTATCTGTTACCACCCAAAAGTGGTCACACAAACCCAAAAAGTCTGAAGGAAGCCCCACAATCCACATTGGTGTGTGTCATGTTCACATCCCAGGAAAAGTCGGACATCCCTTGTGCTGTCTGTCAGTGACCTTCTGATTACTCCTGAGCTCCCGTCAGTCATACTACCCTTGGTCTGTCAGACAGGGATTGTGTTTGGCTGCTACAACCTGAAATCCCAAGTCCAGTGCCCTAAACACAATAGGATTTATTTTTCTCACTGGAGTAGGCCATCTGGGTTGCGTGAGAGGGCTTCAAAATCGCACAAAAAGTCAGTACTCTACAGCTTTGTGCCCCTCCACCAGCCTTAGTGCAACCCTCCTCCTCATCCTCCCAGAGCCACCTGAGAGCTCTTGCGAAAGGGAGGTAGAAAACAGTGAGCCAACTTTGTCCTCTTATAGGATATTTTGTAGAGTCACACTCAGTGGTTTCTACTCAGAGATCTTGAAATCAGTCATATGGCCACATTTTACCTCGGGGAATATGATGTTGATCAAGCTTTACCTTGCTAGGAGAGGGAAAGGAGAGATTTCTTGCAGGTCTCTTCACAGTGGAGATGGTTAGCCTGCTGCCTACCCCTGCTCAGCACCTGTGGAGACAAAGTGGTCTCAAAACCTCCTCCATTTCCCCAGCAATTCCTGTTTAGTTATTACTGGGTCCACAATAATGAAGGCTGTTATCCTTTGATAATCATGTACTACTTACATGTCCTATTTGTAATTTTTGCAACAATTCTTTATTTATACAGCACTGTTAACAATCCTCAAAACAACACAAATCATTTAATTGTTAAATAAATATAAACGTATCTATATTACAGTGTTTCTATGTTGCCTAAGGTTCAATTTCTATAGATTTATATAGAGTTTCAGGTGGTGTTTTGATACAAACTAGTTGACCTAGCTATAAATTTCTGCACTGAAACTTACAGGGACTCTTAACCTGTTTCTATATAGGCAGATCCATGTCTTTGGATATTTTGGTTGCATCCTAAAGAAAGATCAAAGTTTTCTGTTGTTTTACCCAATTAGATGTTAATTCTCTCTTTCAGAAATGTTATTAAGTGGTCACACCAGCCCAGGGACATTTCACATGTCATTAAAATGGCACTGGGCACATTTTCCTCAAGAGAGTTTATTTCTTTATTCATTGGTCCTCATTTTATATTCTTCAGCTATACCATTCAGTCTTCAACAGTATTGGCATTGTATTTAGGATTCCCACGCGTATGGTAAGTGGATATGCTTCTCGACCATCACACACTGAAAAAACAAACATGCTAGAAAGTGTGTGTTAGAAAGCATTTGTTTTTGCTTGCATTTGGTCCTACATTGATGCTTAGTATTTGTGATTACACAGCAGCAGTCATTTGGATTCCATTGGAGGGGCTATGATTTGTCTACTAATGCATAGGAAGCTAAGTCTCATCCCTCAAATATTCCACTTATGAATTTGCCTACTAGATAATATTCACCTGGGGTCCCAAGCCCAATACCTATAGCACTTTGTGGTCATTCGCAGACGCATGCCCACAGTGCTTCGTTTGTGCTACCTGATGTATGGGTCTCCTGCTGAAGCCTAAGAAAATGGAATTCTTCTTTGTGAATCATGATATAATCAATTGTCTTTTGGCCAATGTGTTTAATGCCACACTTTTCACAGTACTTTGATAATGATATTGCTATTTGAAATGACCCCATGATGCAGGATTTAGAGTTCAGTGGTAGGCTACCAGCCTACCATTCATGAGGCCCTGGCTTCCATCCTCAGCATTGTCAAAAAATAAAAATAAAATAAAAATAAAAAGGCCCACAGGTATGTGCTGTCCATTGCCCTATAGCTGAAGAAGGCTGTGATCTCCTGGGTGGGGAAGGCGTGCTGCTAGAGGAGCTTTGTTCAGGCATGATCTATAGAGCGCTGTTGGCTGTGAAACACATATAAAATACTCATTAAGCGGTCATTGAAAATGCTGGGACCTAAACCTACAGCTCCCATAAGAGCAATAGCTCCTTGTTTGTTGATTCAGTGTTGCCAGTGACTAACGGATTAATTTCCACATAATGAGAATCGGCCATGTTCTCCCCTAGCCAGCCCTTCCAGTGGCCTTTCTCTGCGGAGTTTTGTCAAAGTGCAAGAGCTGCTTCAGGCCCTGCTTCAGGCCTCCATCACTCTTGCTGCTCAGCTCAAGACCTCACTGTTCCCCATGGCAAAAAGAGAGCCAAGGAAGAGGCAGAGACACTTTGACCAACTGACTCTGAATAACAGTGAGAGGACTCAAGAGTATGTACTTCTGGGCTCTTTCAGTGGCTCTCGCAGTCTGCATTTTTCCATCACTTTAGTTTTAGTTTAGTTTTATTATTTCCTAATAGATGCATAGATACACTGTGGTGGCCCAGAACCTCCCATAGTTCTAGCTGTCATGAGAAGCTGACAGCCATACTAAAATAGCTCTCTCTCTCTCTGTCTCTCTCTCTTTTCTCTCCTTTCTTTCAGACCACACACAGAGAGAAGCTCACATGAGGTTCTGCTCTTTTACAATCATTCAACACCATTAATTCATATAATGAATGTTTACCTGGGGTTGATTATGAGCCACATGAATCATTCTGGAAGATAAAAGTTGATGGCAATTTCTTGGGAAACTGGATCTAACAGAGGAGGGAAGGATGAAGGAAGGATGTGCATATTGCTGATGCCATTTACATTTTGCTTTTTGACCTGATAAAGCTAAATATTTGTAAGCAGAACTCCTTGAAATTCACAAGACAGGGAATACATGTTTCCAAATGTGCGTGTGTTTGCGTGTGTGCGTGTGTGTGCACGCACATTTCTCCAGCCTTCAGTGTCTTTGTCCTTGTACCAAACACAAGGCAAGGAGCAAAATGTCCCCTGCCAGATCTCTGTGGGTGGGCCCACAGTTGCGATTTTCTTCAGCGTCAATTGGGATCTGTTTTGCGTGGTCTTATGAACACTTTGAATGTGTTACAAGTTTCAGCTTTGTTTCCAGGGTTTGGAAACTGTAATTTACCTAAAGTCACTAGTAATTTATCTTGTCTTGCATTGCACTATTAGGAACTCAAGAGATGGCACTGAATTTATGGGAGGTGTCGGACTATTAATTTTCAATGAGAATCCAAAATTCATCATATCATTTCCTTCCTGGTTTTGCATAATGAGATTCATTTATGCTTCTATCAGATAAGGAACAGCTGAGCACTGGTTAGCAAAATGGAAAACTTGGATCCATAGTGTTTCCTGGAGAAGCTATACTTTTAGGAGTCTTTCTAAAAGCTCTATTGATAGAACGTTCTTAGATTTTGTGACTTTGGAAAGTCATACAGTAAAACCTGAACTTAATTCTTCTATTTCTCAGCTCTAAGAACTCAGTTTTAGATGTAAGATTAAAAACTAAAACTAAAGCCAAACAAACAAAAGACAAACATGCAAAAATAGAGACAAAGAGAAATGAAAAAAATTATCAACTAGACAGGGATGGAAGGAGGAAAGAGAGGGAGCCCTTGCTCATTAGCCTTGCTGGTAGCTGTACAACTGCTACAGCCATGCATTCACAGCCAAACTACGTTCACGAACTGAGAGGGTCTATGAAATTAAATATTAATAATTAAAATAAGGATCAAGATCTTGGAAAGCAATAATGATAGGAAAGCAGTTACAAAGCCAGGAAACACTGACCAAAGATATTTACAAAAATTTAACGTTGCAGTTTAATTATGAGTTCTGTGCTGTAGAAGCAGAAGTTGAAAGTTCTTAGAGCAAAAATCCCGTGTTACCCTGTTACCAGGGAGCAAACCCATTGTCTGCAGGGGTGTCGATGTGAGCAATGTGGTGTGCTATCACCGAAGACAACAACTGGAAAATACCCTTGACCTGTGGAGCCTTTGCTCTTGTGAACTCCTTTGGAAAAATGATTCTCAGGGTGTAAAAAGTTCATAGAGAGACTGTTCAAAGGGCCCAGCTACACTCCCAGCCAAGAGCATGATCTTCCAGCATGTAAGTGAGCTATAATGAGCAACCTCCTTGAAATTTAGAGGAGTATATTTCTAACCACCTGTCTGCAATTATGTGCGGAGCTGCAAGCTACTAAAAAAGCACTTTGCTGAGCAGGGTCTGTCACAACCATGGCTTTTAATGACACTGCTAATGGGTTAGCATTCAAGGTCTTACAAAGGTGCGCGGCCCTGTGGTGTGTGTGTGTGTGTGTGTGTGTGTGTATGAGAGGTTTGAAGAAATGGTCTAAGCATCATCTGAAAGAAGATAAAAAGTATTGACAAAAATATTTATTCTTTTTTTTTATACCGGGGATCGAACTCTTGACCCTGCACTTGCCAAGCAGGAGCTTGTGCTGCTGAGCTAAATCCCCAGCCCCAAAAATTATTAAAATAAAGATGAAGGTGCTTCCTGTAATTGAAATATTTTAGAGGTACAATAGTTAAAGTGCTATTATTGACATCAGAAAAAAATGAGGCAGGAAAAGAAAGAGATAGACTAAAGGCCACCATAATAGTTTATGTTCAGCTAACTACAAAATAAGCTGTAATAAGTGCAATTATAATATGACGTCTGTCGTACAGGCCTGGACAAATATGCTGTGTTCTCTCACTTTGGTGACAGTAAGGGCCTCATATTGCTTCCTTGCTTTTTCTCAGGCCCAGCTCCAAGTCTTTTTGATCTGAGTAGGCAAAGGAACACATCGCTTTCACATGTAGAAGCTTCTGAATGTTTTCAGCTTTGAAACCCACAGTGCCATCCTGCTCTCTCGGGTCCAGAGGAGCAGATCCTGTTTCCGCTCTGACATCGTCACCGCACTGTCTTCCGCAGGGATCCGTTCCGTGGCCTTCCCTCGGGCAGAGCGCACGTACACACTCTCCTTTTAAAGCCTTTGAACCCGCTGTTGCTTTCTGTGCCTGGACTGGGGCTGCCAGGTATGTTGGCACCGCCTCTGACCATCTGGAGTCCTTTCAGTGCGCCTTCTCCATCTCCCCCTGACACTAAACGGGAGCACGCAGCCCCTGGCGTGCACGAGCACATGACCTTCAACTGTGCTGATTCATTTTATTCATAAACTAATCACTATCTCACAGCTATTTATTTACTTACTTGGTGGACCAGTCAGGCTGATCATTGGGGATGACTGTTGATACCTTGTAAACCTCCGAGCATAGGAGTTTTGTTCCTGTCATTTTTATGGATGCAACACCTAGACCTGTGCTCACCCTGTGTTAGGATTTCAACAGAAAATTTTTGAGTTAATATATGGCACAAATATTCTTTCCAATGTACAAGCTTGACAAACCCATTATTACTCAAAAAGGACACTCAAACAACGAAATTCAGTTTTTACATAGCTAGAAAATAGGCACATGACTCTATGTTGGGTGGAGACAGAAATATAAGTATACTTCTGGAAGGTGTGAAAAATTGGCACCAAAGTCATGGAAGCATTTATATGCTTTGGCTGTAATTCCACTTATATTAGTTTACTCTTGAGAAAACTATCAAATGTAAGAAAAGATTTACAGACAATAATGTTTATTGATACTTGTAAATTAACAATAGCCTATGTTTTCGATAGTAGAATGCTTGCTAAAGTCACATTCATAAAAAAATTCACATAGAATAAGAGTGAAAGAAACCCGTATTTAAATAGCTCCCAAAAGAAAACATGATACGCTAACCATACGGTCTGAAGTTTTATATAAAATCTACCACTGTACTAACAGCTCTTCCTAGAGGCTAGAAAGACTGACCAGTTTATATATCTACATCATATTTTTTGAGTTTTCTGAATTGTTACAGAACTATAATACATTCATGTTAGCTTTAAAATCAGCAGGAAAAAAGTGATATTTAATACTCAGAAAAATCAGAGTTCTTTAGTATTATTAAACAGTACATCATGAAAGAGGCTAGATTTTGATTTACAAAACTTCAAATTTTCTCACTAAAATACATTTGATTTTTCTGTATTGAGACTCATCTTATGAAACTCAACATGTCTAGAACCCTTTATAGTTAGGAAACAAAAGTAGTGTCAACTCAAACTCAGTGAAGCACATCCATGATGAATTATAGTATAAAGCATCAGTTATTTTAGTAGAAACCAAACTCAGATTTAAAAATCATATTTTTTCAAATTATATGAAATACATTACAGTTACTTAGGGCCCTCTTACTTCATTTCTTAAGAAATGGGACCATGTAAAAGTAAATTAATAGAAGTGTTTTCACTTTTAATGTATTTAATATATTTAGTTTAATTGGCATCGATTCTACTTTAAATTAACTATTGTTTCACGTCTAGACCTAAACTACAGGAATCACACTGTCACTAATATTATGCATTCCTTAAGGGATGCTGAATCCCATCACGGAATTAATGGTAAAGGGCTTTGTTCAGAGATGATTTAAGTGAAGTTTCACTGTTCGAGTCGCCAAGTTCACGTTCTCATTCAGCAGACGTTAATGTGGGCCCAGTATAGTTATGCAATGTCTAGGTACTGGTTAAATCAAATAAATAATCTGCACCTTCCAATGTCTATGTATTATGTTGAAATATTTATATTATAAATATAAAGATTGTAGTGTAAACATTATAAATGAATACATTTACTACATCCACAAGGGCATAAAAATTATTGCAGAAAATTATAAATAATACTCATAAATTAGAATTATGGGATAGTGAATCCATTGGGAGAGCACTGTTGATTGGATTCTGAATTACTTTTGCGGGACTTTCATACAAAATACCACAAATTGGGTGCACAAAACAGTGGAGAATGATTTGCTCACCATCCTGGAGACTTGAGGTCTGTGATCTATGGTGCTGGTAGCCTGTGCTCTCTTTTTCTCTCCCTCCCTCTCCCCTTCCCTCTCCCTCTCCCTCTCCCTCCTTCTCTCTCTCTCTCTCTCTCTCTCTCTCTCTGCCCTTTGCTTCTTTTGGCCTCTTGTTTTCACTAGAAATCCCTGTAATTTCTCATTTTGTAAATTCCTCCCTCTAATACCAGCTTTCTCAGTCACCCTCCGACACATATCTGTGCCCCAAATTTCTTTTACCTCAGAAAGACTCTATCAACCAATTAGAGCCCACCCTGACCAGTATGCCCTCAGTGTACCCGATTGTATTTTTAAAGGCACTGTTTTCAAGTAAAGCACTGCACATGGATTCTTGTGTATCTTTTGGCAGCGCCCAGGCCCTCCATGGCAGGTGTTGTCAAAACTAAGATCTGAATGATGGGGAAAAGGGAAGCACAAGACAGCCCTGGAGGGAAAATAATTCCACTAATGGAGAGTATGAAGGTCCTGCTAAGGTTCAGGAAAGAGATAAAAGCTCAGCTTCACAGATGGAGGCAGGAATCCCAGCATGGCTACAGAAGAGGGAGACAGAAGGGAAGGCTGATCCTATACATATGCAGGGCTACATGGACGTTAGCTCCATAATCTCACATAATTCAGTTTAGTCACTGTGAACATGCTGAACAAGTTTATCCAGAGAAAGAAAGATCTATGCATTAAAAGGAAGATTTTGGCTATTATTTGTGAAAGAGTAAAGAAAGTTCTTTGTTAGTTCAGGTGAGAAATAAGAGTGCCGTGGCATGTGGGGTTCAGCTCAGTTAGTGAGATACATTCTCAGAGCTGGTCTTGCAGACTGTGAGGAACGAGAGAGAAGGAGGGAGGGAGGGAGGAAGAGAAGCACAGGAACGGGGCAGGGAGACCAGAATGGATACTGTGACCACCAGCCAGTGCAGGTCCGGGCCTGGAGCAGAGACCCACTTGTGCTTATCTTTTCATTGTCCATCTCCTCCCTCAGTGTGAATTCTTGTGTGGAGAAACTGTAGGGCTGTGTTACACTATAAGCACTTGGAAAGCATTGAAGGGTCTGGGGTTACTCCTCAGTAGTAGAGGTAGTAGTGAGGTTCTAGGTTTCATTCCGCATGGCAAAAGCAAACCAAACACTTGAAATGCGTTTTCATCTCTCTGAAGTCTGTTAGACTTTTCATCTAATTCGTGACGCTCCTTGCATCCTGACTTCACATATATGTCCTCTTTATCCATCACGCAGTTCTTCCCACTTTATTTGCTTGCCTCTAACACAGCTGGAAAATTATCAGTATGCATAAAGCCCTCTTTCAAATGCCCACATATGCTTGGTACTGTGGGGAAAACAGAGACCTAGAGTCACACTGACTGGTATAATCGTGCATCCAAGCTATTCTCTGTTTTGTGTACTACATAATTTCCCTGTGCTTTAGTTTTCTCAAGGCTTCAAGAAGTTGCTGTGAAATTTGTTTAAATAATATATAAGAGGCAATCAAAAATACAAAGAATGTAAGTATTTAAAAATTGTTGTAAAGGATACCTTGCCAAGTGAAATAAGTGTGTTCAAAGCAATTAGAGTACTTGGAATATTTTGAAGGGAGCTTGTCTTTTACTGTTATAAATGTTTTTAATTTAAACATTCACAATATCTGTTCATGAACTTCATTGATGAACTTCTAATGGAATTTTTTTTCAAAGAAAACTTTACAGTGTGCCCTCATCTATCTTATTCACCGGATCTGGTATCATATGGCTTTTAGCACTTCCTCAATGTAAAAAATGACCATGAAAGGTAAAAGTTTTAAACAGATTCAGGACATCAAGATGTGTGTGACTAAAGACAGGAGAGCGTGACTAAAGACGCTCATGAAAGAGGACTTGCAGAAGTGCTTCAGAAAGTACCCAGGGTGACAGAATAAGTGTGTTGACTGAGAGGGAGTATTTTGAGGGAGATTAATGGCAATGTGTCTCTTACTGTAATAACTTTGAAAAATTTAAGCATGCATTGAAGTCTTTGATCTCTCTTTGTGTGTAATAGTCTTGTAGATAAAATGCATCATGAATGCAGATATGGGAGGAAAAGGAAAGGAGATACAAAAACCTAACCACGGTAACATCTGGTGATGCGGTAGTTTGGTGAAAATAGTCAGTGTGGTTTAGGATTCAGATAAAGCCAAACAAAAGCAAGAGTCTGGCTACAGGGGTAGCTCAGCAGTAGGGCACTTGCTTGTCTTGGGTGAAGCCCTGAGTTCTGTTTCCATCACTGAAGAAGAAAATAGGACTATGCATTTACTCATTAACTGCACTTTGGTTTCCACAAATATCTGTGCATCTCTGGGGACTCTGACAATGACTTCTAAAATGTAAAAAGGTACCCCCAATAGAGGAAGTAATATTTCCTTCTTTCCTCTGTAGTCACAGGGAGAAATGTTGGCTCCAATGCTATTTATTTATGATCATCATCCATCTCATATTCAATTCTCCAGATTAACTTTTTCTCAATATTTTCCAAAAAAGAACATCCCATCACCAAAATAAAAGTAACTGCTAGGTCAACCAAGCACCAGTCTTCAGAGAAGGAGGGAAGAGAGCATTCAGGCTGACTCCTTACAGTGGTGGACGTGTGGGCCGAACCTGTGAAGCAGAGACGGCCCATTTGCTCCTACAGTTTCAGGGTCTCTGAAAACAGGAGTCCCACGGTGCTGCGCTTACCCAGATCTCAGAGAAGCCACTGAGAAGCAGCCTGGCTGAGAAAGGACATCCCTTGCAGTGCTTCCCTTGTCCTCTTGCGAGTCTCTTACTGCATTTCTACAAGGCTGCGGCCCTCTCAGCTGTGCTGGCTCAGAGGCAGTGACAGTGGCTGGTGTTCCTTTGGAGGTAAGAGACTCAACCCCAAAGCCCTTCTCCAGATATGGGCTAGACAGGAAGCACGGCGTCATCCTGGCTTTCCAGGCTTACTGGATTCTAGGCAAGAAGAAAACTGTGATCTCAACTGAGATTTTTAAAAAATTTTGTTTAGTTTTTTGAGACAGGGTATCACTCTGTAGCCCAGGCTGGCTTTGAACTTGTAGCAATCTTCCTGCCTCAGCCTCCTAAGTGCTGCGATTACAGATGTGTGCAGGGGCCTTAGCTCAGTGGCACAAGTGCCTGCCTTGCAGATGTGTGTCACCATCGCTAGTGAGCTCTCTGTTAATGTAGTTCAGGCTGGCCTTGAACTCACAGTGACCCTCCTACCTCAGCCTCCTCAAGAACTGGGATTACAGGCATGCACCACGGCTCCTGGCTGTGTTTTCTTTTAAGTATATCATTCTGGATTTTTCTCCTATGTGGTGTGTGTGTGTGTGTGTGTGTGTGTGTGTGTGTATACCCTGGGTCTCTTGCATGCTAAGCATGCAGTCTATCACCTAGCCACATCCTACCTCGAAGTGTCATTTTCCGTTAGTAACTTTCTGCCGGGAGTACAAGGAAGAAGCCAAGTGAGGGTGGCAGAACAGTCAAAGTCTGTTTTTGCAAGGCTGAGCCTTTCTGAAATCCCCAGGGATTTGGGACCCCCCCAGCATGAGGGGTGCTGTGATCCTTGGAGTTGTTCATGTGGCAGCATCTGGCTCTGCGTCCTGGCTTCCCCTGTGTTAGCCTGGGTTGGAGCAAGCGTGCCAAGGACCCAAGTACACTGTGAACGCTGCGCCCAACTGCACAGAGGTGACTCTGGAACTCAGTGTCCTGAAGAGTCTTTAAGGTTAGACAAACAGAACGCGGGAAACAAGCTGGAAACTGCAGACGAAGCACCAGCCGGAGCTCAGGTGAGCTTCACTCGCCAGAATGCTGCCCATATCTCTGAGAAAGCCAAACGAAGTGGGCATTCAGCTAGACTCTCAGCAGACACTGCAGTTTATGGACATCTGTCTGTCAGATGTGAAATCCAGAAAGGATCGATGACGATGCATCTGAGAAGCTGTGACCAGGAAGGAGAGCTGACCATGTCCACTGACCAGGAAGCTGGAGTGTACGTGACATGAGGAGGGAGATACAGCTCAAGTGCAAACACCGCTCCACAAGGTGCCCGGAGTTACGCTGGTCCACCTGTGTGCACAGGGCTGGCTCCAGCCACTGGCAGAACAGCTCGTGCCAAAGCAGAGTCGCTGTTACCTGGCCAAGGGCATCAAGGCAAGGAAGCCAGGACACGAGAGACCGGTCTGGCCTCTACCTGGATCTGCAGGAAATCAGCTATTGACTTGTCTGATTTTTGCTAGAGCTTCAAAGGCTAGGATGTGTCCTCAGAAAAGTGCCTCATTTTCTTGAGTCTAATCTGGTTAAGAGGTTCCAGTGCTGTCCTTCTGTTAAAAAAATCCACACGGTGGGACAGATGGCAAAGCTGTGCCAACAGATCAGCTGAGTTCATGATCTTTTAATCACTGAAGAATTTCCTTAAAGTAAAGAATTCCTAAGTGAGTCTAAAGTTACATTTAGAATGCAATGAACTAGAACTAGCAAGATTTGGGAACGTGTAGAGCATTATACCTTGAAAAGAAAAAGACAAAGCACAATAGAATAAGCTGATGTCAAGGATATTTTAAAAAGGGAAGTTACAGAAAAATAAATGAAGGTCAGAACACTCTAAAAGGCTCAGAAAATAGTCAAAATCATTCAGTGATTGTGGGAGAATTTTTTCACCTTTGAAGTAAAGTTCACCCCATGATACATTCACTGTGCCTCTAAAACATAAAATCTGTAAATTCTTGAGTGCTTATCTCTAAGCAACCCTGAAACATACTCTGTTTTTCTTGGAAAGACTTTCTTCTTTCATCTGTCCGAGGACTTGGGCTTGACAAGCTTCAGTAGAAAAGCAAACTCATTTATAGAGATACATGCTCGGTCTTTATAGCAGTTACCTAACTCCTCTGGCATGCGAGGGAATCTATGGCTATATACCAACAAATAGCACACTGGAGGAGGGTCAGCTTTTTACCCTGTGCATTCTGGTAATGTGACCCAGTGTGGGGTGTGACTGCGCCCTCCCCCCACAGTACCCATGGCCTGTGGCCCATGGCGCAGTGACTGCCCCTCTCCGTCACTGCACCCACCTGGAACATTCGGAGGAGTGGCTATCAGGACTCACAAACACAGTGCTGTTTCCTTTACAGCAGAGTCGATGGGACGTATTTAAAACAAAATAAAATTTTACCAAAGAATGGACACATGACTTGAAGGAATGCCTGTATGAGTCTAAGCTATTGAGGCATAGTATGTGGTTCTACAGTGCAATGATAGATTTTCAAATAATTAAAAACTTGTCACTTTGGCCTCAGTACTGGGAGTCTGCTATTCTGGAGTGAACATGGAGGGGGTTTTAAACACAGTTATCAAAACAGTGACAACAGCAGCAACCTCAGTGACTCATGCTGTGAAAGTTGATTGAAGAACATGATGACGCTTCTCTGTTCGGATCACAAAAGTCATTAAAATTTTCTAGCCCAGTGGTTTTCAAACTGTAATTTGTGGCCTAAAAGTGAATTGGGGCATCAGCTGAAGGGGTTGTAAGCAGCCATTTTTAAAAGATGAAGAAATAGAATGGAAACAGAATCCAACATAGAGTGGGGAAGTTGTGTTTAAGTTATAATTTTACCAATTACATAAACACATTATTTATACAAAGGCGCATCTACGTGGATATAGTCTTATGCATAGTGATTGAAACAAAAATTGTTATATTTTAATATGGGTGTGTAAATTGGTCATACATACATACATACATACATTGACCATAGAAAAAATAAAAATACACACCATTGATTGCCATTAATCACATGCCTCTCAATGTGCCTATTTGATAGTTACCCTAATTTCACTTGAATGCCTTCCCCACTAACTTGATTGTTAATTCTCTCTTTAATTTTATCAAGCAAGAGTACGTCTTTCTGGAGCTAACCTACAAACCTAGATTCTATCCACAGGTGCCTTTCAGACAAGCCTACACTTTCTCCTGTGTAATCCTTCCAACATCAAAGGAGGGCTGTGTGGGCCTGCTCGGGGTTCAGGCCATCTGACCAAACACTCCACAGCTTCAGCCCCATGGATCTGGAGAACCTGTGCTGATTAGATTTCTCTCAGCCCCTCTCAAGCCTGGCCTGCGTGTAGTTCTTAAAATGTCAGACAGAATTGCCCTGCAGAGAGAGAAGCCAAATGTGAATACCCCATTTAGGAAAACAAAATAAATAGATGAGGCCGTCCAGGAATGGCTACAGTACCACTTGCAAACTTTGGGACACACAGGCAGGGAGATTCCTTTCTCTTAGTAGCTGCACTTTGAGAAAAGCTGGAGTCCTCCGACATCAGTTGCTCGGTGGAGGCCCATGGGGAGAGGGTGGGCGTCTGAGTGGGAGGAGACGGTTCACCAAGACTTATTCTGGGTTTGTCATAGATTACAGAAACACACATGCTGCTATAAATATGTATAAATATCTCGTGCTCACTTCCTGAGAAAAACATGTTAGTTTATGTTCACAACTGTTTTCTTTTTAAAGAAGCTATAAATATCAGTGGCTCAATATCTGAATCTGAACAGCTAATTAAAATCTTAAAAAGGAACAGCTTATCTTCAGCTCCATTTTTAGGAAACATTTCAAATATAGACTGATGGTTTAACCAGAGACAGCTGTTCCATTTCACATGCAAAAGCATAGTTTAAAAGGAAACTCTTTGTGAAAATGGGTTTAGCTGTGAGTCTTTTCAATAAAATTGTGAACAACTTCCACTTCCAGTGTTTCACAGAAAGGATTTTAAAATGCAATTCTTTGGATTTGTTTTTTAAAATTTTTGTTGCTTTGGAATTTTTATTTCCATTCTATAATCTAACTAAATGTCAGAATAAAAACTTCTAAGTAAAACTACCACTCCTTTGTTATCAGCACCAGTTAAAATTTGATGATACATTTCACCAAGTTTACTGAGAAAGTTTGCTCATTAAATTTAAAGAGGGATTAACCAAAACAATAGAAGAAACAGAAAACTGGAATATGTCTTATATAAAAATAGAGAATATAATGAAGGCCATCAAAAGAATTACAGAAGAGAATGATTATCTTTTGATTGTCGAGTATAAAAATGGAGGAGAATCAATATCAAGAGAAAGGCAGCAATATAGCCACTAACCAACTTTTCATCTTAGTGCATTACTTGGACCTCTGTGGGTTAAATATTAAATACTTTAATTAAATCCTTTTATTACTTAAAATAATTCTAAACTATTTATTTAAGGTCTACGTTGTGCCATTCACTGTTCTGGGTTCTAGATGTATATGCAGGTAACGGAACAAAGCTATAGATGATGATGATTTTCTCAGTTATTACTGAAAACTTAAAAGGAATTAAAATCACACATAGTTTTTCCTTGTGAACTGTGGCTTCGTGTATTGTCCTGTCTTCTGGGTTGGTCCCCAGGAATTTCGGGCTTGCTGTTGAATGCGTGAACTCGCAATCTCTCCCCCACAGCCTCTCATGCCCAGGCTGCAGTTACCCTGCCCCTCTCCCAGCCCGTGATGCGCCTCACCGTGTTCCCGTGATTTCCTTTCCAGAGTACGTTTAGAATAATCTGCTCTCCAAAACCACAATTTTTCCCTGTAGTTGTCTTGATTGCTCAACAAATTAGTTTTTAAATTCAAATTTAAAACCCTGAGCAAGTCCCAGTCCATGCTTAAAGATGCTCTATTAAGCTCCCAGACTGGACCATGGATACTCAGCTTTCCCTCAAGTCAGGGCTTAGAGGTAACTTCTTCAGTGACACTTTTCATGACTCAAAACAATTTAAGGGAAGTCTCATGTCATTTTCTCTGTACATCATTTGATGTTTTCCATTTGGAGACTTACGCGTGTCTTCATATGACTATGTCCTTACTCATTTGTTTAAAGTATCTTTTTATTTTGAGAGCTCATGTTCCACAAGCTGGAAGGCAGTGTCACGCAATGCTCGAGTGGCCCTCAAGCATGCATCACTTTCCTTGCACTCGGTGGGCGCTTTAGCAAATATTTGTTACTGAATCTGTAAGTCACTGGATGAATGCACACACACACACACACACACACACAAAACAAATGGAAGAAAGGTGTGGTCACATTTTTAAACCAGAAAAGATACATAAATCATTAATGTATGGTTGAAGAAATGGCAGATACAATCCAAGATTTGGAATTAGAAAATGATAGTGTTAGGTTAACTGTATCATAAAACTCCAAGATTTGAGTAAATTTACTTAACTTCTGTAATATTCAGGGTTTTTAAGATGTCTGTAAAATGAGGATAAGACAAGTGATGCTGTGAAAGTCAAATAAAATAATATATGTGAAAGCATTTTGTAAATTATAACATAGGATGAAACTTTTGCTGTTAAAATCAAAACACATAAGGATAACGTGGTTGAAATTTAAGGTATAGATTTCACATTGCTGGCTTCTATGCTCCACTCATAATCAGGAATTACCGGCAGATTAATTAGCACACAAACACAATATTGAGGCAAATTCATTGTGCTTACTTTCTTTTTCATAAATTAGCAAATCAGTTGCACATATGCTATGTACCAATTATTATGCAAAACATGAAAGATAGACATGAAAATAAGCAGTAATTTCTAATCTAAAAAAGTAAACCAAGAATACTGATGATGTCAATAGGAGCAGTAAGTGACCTGACATAAAGTCAGGACAGTCATCCTGGATATTAAAAAATTTAGAGATGAATTCAAGTTTCACCCCTTATCATGGGCTCCTTGCTTAGCCTCCCTTAGCCCAATTCTTTGACTCTATTTTTATTTTTATATTTCTTTCTGTATTGTTTAATTAAGTTTATTGGCACAGTTTAGGTATACCTAACGATCACATTCATCATAGGGATTTTGTACCTGTATATGATATATCGTGTCCCTTCTTTATTTTTTTCCAATTCTCTACTACTTCTTCAACCACTCTTCTGCTCCACAGTTGTAAAACTGTGTTCATTTTATCCTTCTTTCACTGTTTTTTCCCTTCCTTCCTGTCTCTCACACCACTCCTTAGTTCCCTTTCTTTTGTACCAATTCTTCCTATTTCATTTTATCTACTACACTCTTAAGTTCTTATTTGCCCTTTCAGTTTCTCATACCAAAGAAACAATGCAATATTCACATACCTGTGTCCGACCTTTTACTGCATTTAAAACACAGGTCAATAATACTAACCTCCAGTGTTATTCAGAAGAATGATTTAGGTATCCTATGTGTACAACTGGGCACACTCATCCCTGTCCCTTAATCAGTGTTAATTTTCATCTTTTCTCAAATCTCTTCATAGAACATAAACTAATGGAGCCCTCTCATTGCTGGACTCTGCAGTCCCTTCAGTCTGTTCGTGTGGTGAATAAACACTGAAAAATCAGATGTCCAGAAAGAAAGAAACCAGCAGTGAAGCTGCGAAGCCCCTGAATCATCTCCTAGTTCATTCTGTAAGGGATCCATGCGCAATTGAGGAATCTCAGGGTGGAAAGTTTCCGATCTTGCTGCTGGAAATATTTATGCAAAGAAAGGAAAGAGTGGGCCAAGTGGCTTTCCAAACACACTGCAATACCTTTGGCAGAGGGCATCAGTGGATCATAACCCGAAGGCTTACGTCACATTTCCGGGAAACAGAAACTGACATTGTTTCCCTGAGATGGGCTTGTCGCCTACAGTGTTAAACTCCTTAATCTCTCAAGTTCATCTAAGTGCTTCCGGGTAGTACTTCCGGAGGGAAGCTGAGAGTTCTGTAGAAACTCTTCGAATTTCACGGAGCTCGCAGTTGATTCGAGAGCAATCCAAGCGGAGGGTTTTAGATCAGGCACTCTGGCCTCAGGCAGCTCTGGGTTGACCTTCTCTTATAGCTGAAGGACTTAGGGAGGGTATTAGTTTTTCACTGCTTTTATGAGAAATTGCCAAAACTTTAGCGCCTAGATACAAGACTGCTATTGGCTTACAGTTTAGAAAGCCAGAGTCTAAAATAAGCCCGAGAGTAGAATTCTTCTGGAGAATCTAAGGAGTTTGTCTGCCTTTTGCAGCTGTCAGATGTTCCAGCGTTGCTTGACTCATGGTCCCTCTACCATCCCCAGAGCTAGCAATGCAGCATCTTCTGTCTGTCTGACACTCTCCTCCCTCTTACAGGCATCCCTGTGATTACCTATGCCGACCCAGATAAACCACATCTCTTTGTTATACCTTTTGCCATATAAGATTCCTTTCATCTATGCTTATAGGTTTCAGGGATTAAAACACAGGCATTTTAGATGTTCACTGGTCCACTTACTACAGTGAGTAGATTGCTCTGTATTTTTGCTTTGGTTTTTGTCTGAGCCAAGGTCTACATTAGACCTAGAACACCTGGGCTAAGGTGATCCTCCTACCTTTGCTTCTCTTCCAGTGGTTAGGACAAAAGGAATGTGCAATAGGGCCTGAGTCTTTCACTTTTAACATGAGAACAGCAGTAATTTCTATTCCACTGAGTTGTAAGAATTAAACTAAATTGCATACACTGTTATATATCACTACTATAAAATCACTGTACTAAGTGATCAAGGAGCTTTGGATACATTCATGACAAAGATAGTCCTGATCCGTGCACACAGAGATAATTTAAATCAGCAATTGCAAAAATAAATGTGTGCTTGCAAGCTACAATTAGTCCTGGGAGAGAATAGTAAAGAGTACTTGCCAAACTCAGCCTGTCTGAGCAAGTAGCTTTTAATTCAGATTTTATGAATGACGTGGAATTGCTTAGTTGAGATGAAAATGTATAAAATAACATTTCAGAAAAAGTAAAACATTTGCGCAAAGTTGTATGGTAGGAATCAGGGTGGTGTATTCCTCAAATCTGAAGGCATGGGAAGAAGTGAGGAAAGGGGATGCTCAGATATATACAGAGACCACAGAAGCTTGAAATCAGAAGGGTTCTGTGAAGATATGGTGCTAATCCTAAGTGCAATGACATGAGAGCTATCTGATCATAGAGTAGGATACTACTCTGGGTGCTGCGTAGAGAATACCAGGCAGGAATACCAGGAAGAAGATTTGGTCTTAGTCCAGAAGAGAAAGGACAGAGCATCACAGGCTGGCTACTGAGATCACAAATGCGGAGGCAATCAGCAGACAGGTGGTTGATGAGAACCTAGTGCCCCAGGACCAATGCCTGGGGAAGAATGAAATGAGGCTGGACAGGGAGGTCTCAGCCCATACTGCAGATGTTCTGAAGCCCAGAGGAACCCTCAGAATTGTGACAGGTGAAGGGGTGGGATTTTGACCCTCATCTTTATCAGCCACTGGGTGTAAATGTTCTAAGAGGGAGAGAAGGCCATCAGCTCCTTCAGGGATGGTGGTCCCCAAAGGGGCTGACCACTGGGGACAGGGTCAACTCCGAAAGGAAGTTTGGGATTGTGTATCTCAACATCCTGCATACAGTCGCAGGGCCAAACAATAGTAGTGAAAATGAACAGAAAGCGAACAAGTTTGAGAAACTTATTTTGTAGCTAGAATTACAAGAACTTTGTGATAGGTTACACACAGGGGAAGGAAAAATAGGACACATCAAGAATAATAGCTAACTTTTTACATTTTACAGCAGAATGGAAATGTGCACAGTGGTTTTGTATAGTTGTACCAATGTGTTAAATAAACAAATGAGTCTACACCTCAGAAGACAAGTCTAGTTTGGGCACCAAAATTTGGGAGTAAAGAATGAGTAAGATGTAATCCAAAGCATAGGCCCACATAATAATCACCTGAAGAAGAAGCATAGTGTGGAACTGAGGAAGCTTGGGCAATGATGAATATCATGTTTTGTAAATTTCTTGTCACAGTGTTTGGTATAATAGTAAAACCCCAGTATATCCTTGTAATAGAATAATCACTTTAGTATTAGCCACAGAAGTGGGCCATAAAAAGCTGTTAAATAAGCCAGCAAATACATAGAGACCTCAGAGCATAGGTTCTTCCATGGAAAACCTGGGGCACACATCGGCAGCCGTGATTGGTGAGGCCAATGGCCACCAAGGGAACCCACAGAAGACATCTTCAGAAGAAAGTTGGGCTCCAGTCTGCCCTTCGTTCCTGGCCACTTGATTCTTCAGCAGTCTCTTGTCTTTACCTTCACAATAGGCTCAGAATTGGACAGGGACCAAGAGATGGAGGAAGAGGGGAGGGAGAGGAAGGGAAGGGGTATAAAAAGAACTAAGAGGTATTATGTACATGTACTAACTCCCCGCAATGAATATAATCCCCATGTATTGTAAATATGTACTAATAGAAGGTTTTTAAAATAGGCTCGGAATTGGATACACTTTCATAAAAATTTCTTGCCTGGATTGTTTATTGCAGTGTTGGAGGTTCAACACAGAGCCTCTCCTGCTAAGCAAGGGCTCTGCCATGGAACCCTTGTATTATTTTAAAAATTTCCTGACCAGTATTCTTCCCCCTTTCTCTCGGCTTTCTTCCCCAATTTATTCTCTGCTAAGAAATAATAGTTGTTATTTAAAATTATAAGTGAAATTGTACCATTTTTGGTCTGAATTCCACAGAGGCTGACTACCCCATGTAGAATGAGAGCTTAACCCAGCACCAGGGTTGGGGCCCCACTCCCGGGCCTGCCTCCCCACACTGCGGCCTTGGCCTCTCCCAGCCTGTGCTGCGGTCCTGCCATCAGGCTGTGTCCTTCCTCATGCAGCCCATGCACTGTTTGCCTCCAGCCTCCTCACTTACTGTGCTCTCTGCCTCAACTGCCCTGTGACAGGTCTTCCCTCACACAGTGCCACACGAGAGAAGCCACCCCTGGCTGTCTGTGAAGGTCTCAGCTCCCCCGCTCCTGTCCTGCCACACCCCCACCGCCCTCTTTACTCCCGCACAGTTGTCTCAGCGTTTCCCTCCTTTCCCTGACAGCGCGGTTCTCTGCATGTGTTTTCCTAGTGTCTAATTCCCCCTGGGATTTAAATTTCATTAAAGTAGGGATTCCTTGGCTTTGTTTTCTTTTATTTGGTTTGCTTGATTTCCGCTGTACTTCCAGGGCCTAGAGAAGTGCAGATTGGTGATACGGCTTTAGTAACATTACCTGAATAATAGAGAGGACAAAGCAGTGAGCGGGCGCATGTGCAGAAGGCGCTTCCTCAGCCTAGCGAGTGGCTTCTCCAGGCTGTCTGCCTTTGCGCATATCACAGATCTGACTTGAGTACCGGGGGAAGAAATGAAGCTCTGTCCTCTCTTGGAGAGCCAGAAGGTGGCCGGGGCTGTGGCTTTGTGAAGAGGAGTCTCCAATCTCTGCGGCCCTCATCTCCATGCCTCGGGGCACTGGTCGCCTAAATCTTGTGGAAAACAATAATAATGACTTTAAATCCTTTTAAAGAAGCTACTGTTCTAAGTCTGGGTAATTCCAAAATCAACCTTAAAACAAAAGGTCGACTCATTCATTCTTTGTGCGAATCAGACACAGGGAGCCCTTGTTTAACTTTCCCTCCCTGCTCTTTTGATAGTTATGGGTGTTCCTACATGTGTTAACTTAAGCAGATAGCGTCTGCTGGTATTATTACTAAGCTATAGTCCGGTTCAGTGATTACAGATCAGCATCTGCCGACAGCCGCTGCAGGCACGGCTCTGGGCTGCCTGGGTCCGGGTCAGTGGACTCGGTCAGCAGGCTCCTCCAGACCGCCCTGCTTAGTCCTGAAGCCTCCTCTCCACGGCTCCGGCTCCGCACTGTCCAAGTGGGGCGGTCCAAAGGCCACAGGCGCGAGCTGCAAGCATGTGGGCTGCAGGATTACAGCTTCTTCGGTACCTCAGACCTTCCTGAGGTTGGTAGATCTTATTCACTGCTGTTTGGAAAGACTGAAAGAATCAGTTACCTGTTGGTGTCTTATCTTTGTACTCTCTCAGTTTTCACTCTTTTTAAAGGGGCCCAGGTCTGGATCATCCTCTTGCCACCCAGGACGTACAAATTCCCACAGCCCTGGCTGTGACGTCCCAGTGCACCTAGTAGCAGCGCTTTACCCAGGCGGGAGCAGGACACTGGCATCTCAACTGTTAAAGCTGCCTGTGGCTGTCCTTCCTTGAGATCACTCTGATGTCACCAGTGTAACCTGAGCCGGGAGCTTCGTTCACACTTTAAATAGCAGTGCTGGAATGATTTGCCACAGACACTCTGGCGAGCTGGGAGCTGAATTCCGGGGGATCCCCACGTCCATGAGAGCGAAGGGCAGCCGGCAAGCCGTCATGTCCACGTCGCTGCGAGTCAGCCCATCCATCCGCGGCAACCACTTCGACACGGCCTCCCGCAAGAAAGCTGTGGGCAACATCTTTGAGAACATAGACCAGGAGTCACTACAGAGGCTTTTCAAAAACTCTGGAGACAAGAAAGCAGAGGAGAGAGCCAAGATCATCTTCACCATAGATCAAGATTTGGAGGAAAAAACCCGGGCCCTGATGGCCCTGAAGAAGAGGACGAAGGACAAACTTTTCCAGTTTCTGAAGCTACGGAAATACTCCATCAAAGTTCACTGAGGACACAGGACCGGGAGGACCACATCCGAGAATGAGCACCCACCAAAGGACTCGTGAGACTGAGATGCCCAGAGGGGCAGCGTGCAGTGGCTGCCTATAAGTTCTGTCCTGTCAGAGCTCCGAGTGCAAAGGGACAGAACTGACTGACCACTTTCAGCCTGTGCTGTCAGTGGTGACCAAATGCCCTAGGAGGGACCTGAGAACTCTCGCAGCTGGCCAGGACTGGTGCTGGTGGAGGAGGCTGGAACCCTAACCCTGACCCTAACCCCGGCCGGGAGACCTGGGACCGCAGATGCCGGAGGACACAGCTGTGGGGTCTAGCTCAGGCCCTGACAGCCTCAAAAGGACTATTTTTCTTCTTCTTTTTCTCCTTTTCCTTCTCTGTCTCCTTCTCTTCCTCCTCCATTTTCTTTGTTTTTGTTTGCTATTGTTTTGTTTTTAAAACCAAACCAGGCAGGCAGAGGGAAAGGAAGAAGGGAATGAAAATACCAAGCATAAACTGTTTACTGAATTTTTATCTGAATGTAAACTGTGGCCGAGCCTCAATGTTATCTATTGGTATCGATTTTTAGAGATCAGTTATGGATTATTTATTTGCACCTATCACAACGTCTAAAGAAGTGCAGCACAGAAGTGATCGGTGCAAACGGAAGGAATGTGGTGTCTTTCGTGGCTCAGTAAACCTAACGCCACCTCCTGGCTTGCTGTAAAGAGTTATTTTTATACATTTCAAGCAGGTTGCACAAACCTACGATAATGGGCTTCTTTATCAATCTGAAGTACTGTGAAGAAAGTTTATACTTTTTTATATTCCACTAATGCTAAGGTATAATCTAATTATATGTCTCACAGTTACTGTACTAAGCATTAGGAAGTAAATATGATAGAGTTTATAAAGATGCTATGGTTTCCATAATTTATTATACATGACAAGTAATATGCAACTCTATAATAAATTATTATAAACTTAGCTGTTTTTGGTCTGTGATGCTTGATCTCAAAGGAAAAAAAAAGATGATAAATTTTGAGTGTAATATACTTTTCTAAGGAGTTGACTCTAAAAATAAAAGCCAACTTTAAAGTAACTTTTACATTAATTACCAATCTTTTTCAAAATCAATTTTCATGCCAAATATCTGGGAAATTTTTTCTCCCCACTTTAAAACATAAAATATAGATATATAAATTCATAAACTCACTCATCATCATTGTTGTTTATATAAGCATGGATGGTGAATTTTAAAAGGCTTTTTCTTTACATTTTGGAAATCTTTCCTCTGTAGCTATAGTAGTTATATACGTGTATACATTTATTTTTCCTTAAACCGTATATCTTAGGAACAGAGTCTAAATTATTATCAAGATTTTGTAGGCTATCATTGTTTGTTTAATGTAAACCAGTATGGGTAAAATGAGCCCTCTCATTACTTATTTTCTCGTAAAACTGTAATAAAGTAAAAAGATAAACATCAATGCCCACTGTGATTTACCAACAAAGAAGTAGTAATTCCCTAGCAATTAAACTTTTCAGAAATAATTGCAACAATTTTTTAAATACCAAAGACAATAAATCAAAAGAAGTAAACTATCTAAAATCTTGTGGCAGGATTATGTCAGGATTTTAAGCATAAATTTTTTAAAAAAGAAAATGAATTGATAAAATCTATATTCAACTTTTAACTCATTTACTGAAAAATGTTAAAAAATCACTACAGTAAAAAGATATTCTTTTCAAGAATGCATCCATGCCAACCATGCATTGATAAGCAGAATGTGTGTGTGTGTGTATGCTCACGTGTGCGTGCGTGTACCCACATGTGGCAGGAAAGAGCCTCTCACCCCCACGTGCCACATCAATGGGAAACTCCATGCATTTTCTCTTTAGAGACTGTAAACACAGCCCAGAGGTTAAGTTTGTCATGCACCTTCCTAACTACTCACAGTGCCACTGTGGTTTCAGTACCGTACAGTGCATAACTGATTCTCTTTTCCCATCAGCATGGATCACAATTGTTGTCCTGCAATATTTTATCACTGTGTTCTGATTTCAAGAGCAAAGCATGGGGAACAAGTTAGAAAGGCTGATGGATACGATCCACAGCAGTGCAGAGAATGCACAGTCTTCAAGTGGATTGCTACAAACATGCTCTCTCACCTTGTGACGAGCAAAGGGTGGCATCACTCTGAGTGCACAGCTGTGCGGTCAGCTTCATCATACATTTATTATTTAGTGCCAGGTGAAAAGAAGCAGTATTAAAACAGGGAGGACGAGTTCAGTTCAATTCCATCTGCAGCAGGGGGGTGGCCAGACAGATCTCAAGATGTGTCATTTAACAGAAAGGGTAAGAATGGTAGGAGCTACACATCTCATGACTCACATTTGTCTCGTTACGATCCTAATAATATTAATTAATTTCCACAGAGCATTCCCTATTGGCCAATTTTCTAAATTCATGGGTGTGTTAAATCATATGGATGCTGAGACACAGAGTAAGAGCACGTGTGTGTAAGCATGTGCACTGAAACACACGAATGTGTAGATGCCGCATGGGAAGGTGTCTCCCTTTGAGAGTATCAGTTGCGACAAGCGTTTCTCAGCTGCGACCTTTCCAGGCTGCAGTAACAGTAACCCTCTGTTTGCCCTAGACAAAGGCCACGCCCGAGTACTCCCTGGCAGCCAGCGGCCTAGCATTGAGTCTGGATTGCCCGCTGGCACAGGAGACGGCACGAGTTCGCTCCACCACTGCCCACTCACACAGCTCATCACTGACCCCAGGACAGAAGCTGTGCCTGTCGGATGTGGTTTACTGAGAGCAAGGCCTGGGAGAGATGTCCTACTCGTTCTTTCCCCACAGCCAGAGGGTAATCAGAGGATGCCACTGAGGTTTCCCTGGGGAGTCTTATCTGTTAATGGACATGCTTGAGCTGTGGGCTGGGACCCTATGTCTTTTCAGGGTACCTCAGCCTTTGAGACTGTCTTTGGGGCGAATCCTGTGGTCCCCTAGAGTGGGGCGGTGTTCCTCACCTCCGTGCTCAGGCACCAGGAAGTACAGGGTGCAAGCCACATTTGTGCTTTAACTCCATCCACGCACACAAACCTGCCAAGGACCTCGGAGTGCGGGCCAGGGTGGCAGAGGAGGTCCTGGCTCTCCACTGCACAGGAACTGGAAAGTGCCCTTCATGAATAAAACAGCGGGATAGGAATTTAAACAGGATGCTAGGAGAGGTCAGGAGAGAAACTGTGGGTATTACGTACATGTCCATATCTGAGTGTATCTGTGCGTGTGCCTGTATGTCTGCATGAGGGGCACACACATGAGTCTGCATGTCTGTGTGGCTCTGTGTGTCTGTGTGTGAATGTCTGTGAGTGCGGATCTGTGTTTGTGTGTGAATGTCTGTGCATCTATGTGCGTGGCTGTGCAGCTGTGTAGTTGTGTAGCTGTGTGATGTGTACTCGTTCATGTGTCTGTGTGAGTAGGTGTCTAGGTGAGTCTGTCGCTGTGTGTCTGAGTAAATGTGTTTGTGTGTGTGAGTGAGTGTGCAGCTGTGTGTGTGCTTGGGGGTTAGCAGGAGAGAGTAGGAAGTTTTTCCCACCCTTGGGAGATTCTGGAAGATTCCACAGGCAATTTTCTCCATTTCGATGTAGGAGCTGGCCGCATAGATACGGCCTTTGCAAGGGGAAGAGGAGGCAGGAAGCAGTGGATGAGTTTAAGAATCTTCAGTTCATTATGATGGGGGGGGGGGCTAAGGGATTCTGAGGGAGAATTAGATAACTAGGTCTTAAATGATGAGGCTGAGTAGTGAGTTTGTCCTGAAGGGAACATTAGGAACTTCAATAGGAGCAGCATTTACTGCCTCGCCTAGGAAAGGACATGATTAATATTTTGAAAGACATTGCCATATCCAGATTGAACTCATGGTTAGACTCTACATGTTCCTTCCAGAACCCAGTGTACTGGGCTTTTGTAATTCAGTCATAGCTATATGGCAGTTAGAGATGAGACAGAGAAGATGATGAAGGATGGGTCAGTCTGGGGAAACAGCAGACTAACAGATTCAATGTCGAATGTTTAAGATATTGTGACTATGCTTAAGCTTCATGATGAGTCTTAGCATTTAAAGAGTATTATGAGTCAAAGGCTACTAAACTCTTTCCTCACTTGGATAACTCTTCTGCAAGCAAAGTCTGCTAATATTTTAGTGATTATCACAGGTGCATGCTGACATGCTCTACCTCAGTGTGTACGCACACTAAAGGTGGCTAGTCAGCAGAAATTGTCCTACGGAATCTGAAAGTGGAATCCTGTTCAGATAAAGTTTCATAGGGGTTTAGGAAAAGGGAATCACTGGGCATGGTGGCACACACCTGTAATCCCAGATAGCCAAGAGTTCAAGGTCAGCATGGGCTCCATAGTAAGTTCAAGGCCAGCCTGAACTGCATAGCAGTATAGTATAGTATGTATCTCAAATACATAAATAAAAATGAAAATAGAAAAGGGAATGAGTAGGCAGAACACTCTGTTGTAGCCATCGCTACTACTACTACCCCCACACACAAACACACGCACTCCCATGCACAAGTGATCACACACATATACCCTTGGGCACATCCATACACGCACACACAGTACTGTCATACATTCACACGTATGCACACACAGCCACACACTCTCCCAGTCACAGGCATGCAGCAGGCACACCGTCCTGTGGGAGCACAGCCCTTCCCCTCCCCGACTCCCTGCTTCCTCCTCTGTGGCCAAAAGGAGCACGGAGAGCAGACACCATCAGACTGAGCCCGGGATTCTGGGGTTTTTCCAGACTCTGACTTGGACAAATTCCTACTTTATCTCTGGTTTACATCTGTAAGAGAAAAACATTCGACTCTATGACAATGGTGACCTCTTTTAGTTCTCCTCGCCTGTACCAACAGAAACCATAACTTCCATTCCACAGCCTTACATGGCAGGACCCTTTGTGATGACTTGACATTCCACGTGCCACAAGAATTTCTGTTCAGTGCAGCAAAGAGCGGTGAAAAGCTTTTGATCATCAGCAGTGGCTGCCAGAGGCAGAGGCCAAGGGGAGGGCAGTCGCTTTCCGAGGACACCTGTGTTCTAGACCAGGTGTCTCTGGTCTGCGTGCTCAGGGCCACATGCCTTTTCCACAGCCATCGGTCACAGAGGCCCCACGGCAGTCTCCACTGTTGGTGAGAAGGGCAATCATCTGTGAAGTTTTAAAAATATGCATTTTGAGTTCCAAACTCTTTGGGCCTCATGCCCAGGACTAGGTATTTTTATAATGTTCCACAGTCACCGGTAAAGAACACCCGATGGAGCAAAACACTTTACAGTAACACTGGGTCTCCCATTACTGATGTAAGACCAAGAAAAAGGACTTGATTTCATGCCATTAGTGTTAGCATAGTAATTCTGTCATTCATTAAAAATTATAACCAAAAAGACCATAGTTTGAGAAATATATAGTTACTTTTGATTTTAATAATTGCAACCTGTGTAGATCAATGTTTCTACTACTTTATTGGGTGTGTCTTCCTTCAATTTCTGCCTGATATAAATCAATTTGGATATATACATGTTTTATTAAGAGAAAAAGTCCTCTTTTGACCACTGTCTTCTTTCTTATTCTCCTGAACTCTGTCTGTTCATAATAATGAAAGCCCATGAAACCACAGAAAGGCTTCAGAGAATGGAGCTGCAGTACCTGAAATGCTGTTTTTGAGCAGTATCTTCCCCGTGGAGACCGTGGGACGCCAGGGGCAATGCACCTGTTCCTGCTCCTACTGATCAGAATCTCCCACGGAACACTTTGAAATCCAGACCTCTGGGTTTAAGGATTCTAATTTCTGGGGCTGGGCACCTGCTATCTGCTTTCTGCCATCACTCCCCAGGTGAGGCTGCTGCTCGGTCAGGCTGGGAGCCACTGACCTAGATTAGTCACGAACTTAGCTCGGTGTGAGGACCTGACTCATTCCAATTCATCCACATCAAACTGCGCATCTCAGCACCATTGGTATTAAATCGCTGACCTAAAGGTAATTGATCCCTTATCATAGAACACATCACTTTTATCATCACTAATCCAAATAATGCCATTAGTTTTACTTTGCTCTAAATTCTATTTGTTCTGGAAGCTCTGACCCCATCACAGCAACCCATAGTGACTGTGCTAGTATCAAAATTTCCATAAAGCATTTATCTTAGAAATCACAAAGTATGTTTCCAAAGAATGAAAACCTTATCTCTGCTTTAATGTATGTACCACTGCCTAAATCTGGAGATTCATTTCTTAGACCAAGCAACTTAGTCTTTTATAAAGTAAGATTTAGCATTCATGGCTAGGACTTGCTTATACATGTCAGTGTATTAGCCCTGAACAAAACACTTTCCTCCTAGTGGCAATGATCTGCCACTGAGATGACACAGATTTGGTGCTAAGTGAGGAGTGGCAGAAAAGGCAGATCGAAACCAGGGATAGCAAACATCTGCACTGGGTAAGGGAAAAACAACCAAAGTGGCAGGGAGTTGGGAGTGCCCTGAAGGAATCATCTGCTCTGATTTTTCTTAGTCTTAGTCTTGGCTGTTGGATTGCTACACAGAGAGATGCATGTTAAAAAGATGAATGGAGCAGAATTCAGGGTTTATGAAGTCCTGAGTTCAAATCCCATCTGGTTACATACAAGTCTTAAGTGAATAATTTAATCTCTCTCAATCTCACTTACACCTCTGCAAAATAGAGATAATCACACTCATTTGTTGGGAATGTGAAAACAAAGTACCACTGACCACATGGCTCGAACCACAGATTCTCCCTGGAGGTGAAGTGTTTGAGACCATGGTTGGCGTCTCCTGAGGCTTCTCTCTCTGGCTCGCAGACACAGCTTCCCTCGTGCCTCACACAGTCTTTTTGTTGGGCATGTCCATATCTTACTCTGTTTCTCTAAATTGGGGTGTTCAAACAAATACAGTGTATGTTTGCATTTTTAAAAATTTTTAAAAATTTACTACAGCATAAGGCACATTAATACCCCTGAGTATTATCCCCCTCGGTTTAAGTACACTCACCGCATCATTTTTCCTCCTCACTTTCTGGAAGGAGTTCTAGAAGTCCTCTTTCATGACTCTACAAGTTGAGCAAAATTACGGTGAATGCTACGCTGACTGCCACCAGCAGCAAGGGATGTTTGTAAAAGCATCACAGTGCATCCTCATCTACCTTACTCTCTGGACCTGTTACTGTGACCTTTGGCTATTCTGACCCAGCACACTGAGGCAGCTATGACAGTGAGCCAGAGACCCTTGTGAAAGAGCACTTCCAGAACTGCTTCAGAAAGTGACTAGAATGATCAGTAAGGATGTGAAGGCAAGGGGAAGCATTTTGAGGGGTATTCATGGTAATGTGTCTTTCACTGTAAGTTTTCTTTATTTAAAAGCACACCTTATTTTTTGAGCATGCCTCAGTTACATTTGTTTAACGTTTCCTCTGATGATCTTATTTTAACTTTATTTCCTTTTTCAAAATCTGGCTCCAAATACAGTTACATCCTCTGGGGGTAAAAACATGAATTTTGCTTAGGAGCACAATTCACACATAGCCTCTGTGCCTATCTCTCTTCATCAATGTAAGCATAACATAAAGTAGTGTGTGTGAAAAGGCTCAGAGGTATTCTTTGCTTCTAGTTAAACATTACAAAGCTTCTAACCCAGAGCTTCATAAGAGTTTGGGAGTTTTTTTTTTAAGTACTAATACATAACACTTAAACATAAGGTATGTGTTTGAAGTATCGACTCGGTTCAATCCCCTCTGCTTCCTTTTGTGTCTTCAGCATCTCAAAGCAGGGCTCCCCCTGCAGTCACAGGGAAGGAGCCTGGCATCCTGCCAGGGTTCATTTCTGCCACCCAGCTCTTCATTTACTTTTCATCGCATGAATGGCTTCAAAAAGTGCTATGGAAGCGAGGACTTCTGCGAACACCTGGGCATCGAGTTTGTTGATAGTGCCTTGTCCTACTCTTCTTAGTTTCTGCACCTGAATTAGAATCAAAGACTGGGGGCTCCCGTCCTCCTTCCAGACTCTGAGTCCCACTCTACCCGTCACTACCACCAACCACATGGGCATTTCATTTCAGTGTTGGGCACATGTAAAAGCGCCACGTGATCTATGCAGCAAAAGAAGGCAGTGCTGGTCACAGAAGTAATTCTATATCTCTCACCCGGTATGGCAAGAATTTCAGAATACACAGAATGGCTTAGGGAGTTCTATAATCTGTGCCTGAGAAGTGTGAGAAACTGTGGGATAAAGCCTCACTCTGTGGGTAGAGCCAGATGCTGCTGGGTATTATCTAATCTTAATCAGTAAAAAAAAGCTAAGTGCATATCATACCCACTATTAATGTGACACTGAATAATTGTGCAATGAAATCAATTGACTAAAATAACCAAGCAAGTGTAAGATATTTTACAAAGTAACCATCTGTATGGTTTCTAGCTTTAAATTGCTCCTCATTGCACTGCACAGGTGTGAGCTGGTGTTCTGATTTGTTTACTACATTTGGAAGAGAAAGACTCTGGCATTTGCACCTTGCTTGTGGGATCAAAAAGGGCAAATGATTCTCCAGTGAGTATCTGGCCTGGCTTATGGATTCCACTCTATCTAGACAGACATCCTAACCTGAATCTTGTGCCCCACTGAACAGATTGGACACTTATTTCAGTACCTATTCCTTTGTAGCTATTTGTTATTCTAAACTGATGCAAGAAACTGATTTTAATTTAAATAGTTAGAAGCATGTTGCATCAGGCAGACTTGTAAAACTTCTGGACGAATGAGGCATGCTGGGTGCTTGGCCAGGTCTAGGATATCCAGATGTAACCCCACTCGAAACTTTATCTTTCTACGAAGGACAACCAGAAACTCAGGCTTTAGGGCACTAGGCTGAGAGATGTTAACTTAGCGTGTAGTACAAAGACCTTTCTTTATTTATTGATGAGAGACATTTAACTGCTAAGCAGAAGTACCAAATATAAGTGAATACAAAGAGAGATCCAGGGTTCTGAGGACAACTTTGGCCTGGCCTTGATAAAGCTGGAGGAACCTCAGATTTCCCTCAGCTTCTGAGTCCATAACATTTAGCTGGGCCACATAGCAAACTGCCCCAATGCTCTGACCTACAGCGACCACCACTCTGTGTAGCTCTGGATTCTGTGGGTGGCATGGAGGTCGTGGCCTGGCCAATGTACCTGTCTTTGGAAGGGCTCTCCTGTCCCCATGGACACTGAAATTTCAGTGATATGAGAGGGACTTGTGTGTTTTGTGATTGGCAAGCTCTTGCCAGGGCATCTTGACAGGTTTCTGCTGTTTTATGCAATCCACCCCCTGCGCTCTCAGTCACAACTGTGCTAGAGAATCACTTGTCAAATCCCACCTTTTTCTCCACCCTCCTTAGAGACAGTACGTGAAGGTCCACCTGCTTTGCGGTACCAACCTTCTCAGGACTCGGTGTGCCAAGTTACCCTATCCGAGAGGAGTCTCACTCCAGGCCATTATCCCTGGGCCCAAAACCTAGATTAGTTCATCAAACTTGATCTTTTTCTAAGAACGTTTTTATGTTTAGCTAAGTCAATCCACAAAATCCAGTCACTCTTTCAGATATGCTAGCTAATTTCTTCCATAAAGTATGAGGGTAACAAATGTAATCGTCAGAGACTATTCATGATTGTTTTTCTGGGATTCCTTGAGGCTTCACTCTCAGTCTCATGTACCAAAGATGGAGCCAAATCTTTTCATGTCACTAGCACTACGAAATGCATAGGCATATATCACGGCACATCTGAGGCTGCTCCTCTGATTAACCTCACCCTGTGGGCAGGCTTTAAAAATAACTGCCCTTTCTGTTCTCTGGCAGAGTGGACACTGAAGGACCCTGGCCTGAGGGAGACAGGCTGACTCAGGGAGAAGAATTAATGGAAGCGTAGGGCTCCTGCAGGCAGGAAATGCTTTGATAGGCCTTTTCCTCTTTTTGTTACCCAGAGAACCCTGACAATGGTCTCCACCTTGGAGCAGCTGCTCTCCTCCGTGTGATGATCACAGCACATTTTCCCGTCGGACGTGGAGTCTGCAGCAAGCAGTGCTCAGGAAGGGACAGGCACCAGGTCGGAGACCCGCCCTCGAGGCTCCGGGCTGGGAGAGGGTGGAGACCTCCGTCCAAGACACACACAGACTCCCCGAGGCCCACATTTCAGGAAGGCCATCTGCTTCTGCTGTTCCTTTGACCTTTTGTTAGAACCCACCCTCCTCGGCTGGAAAATACCACAGAAAAATCTGCGACCCGCAGCAGTTTTACACCCTGGTCGGAAAGCAAGTGAAATCAGGGAAGTAGCAGAGCTTTTAGAGGAGTTCCTCACAGGCACCCGGTGTTAGGCTGGGTGTTGGTGGGAGAGAAGGTTAATCTTTTCAGTCAACGGTGTCAGGACTGCAAGAAAGTTAACAATTTCCCTAATGTTTTCAACGTTTCTGAAAGACAAATAATATCTCCACTTCATTGGTACGGAACTAGGCTCTGGGAGACTCACCGGTTGTTTTGATGCAGTCTGACTTCCTAAAAAGGAATACAGAGTAGGAACTCAATCTTAATAATCTATGTGAGAGCTGATTTTAGCTCTGCTGTACACCTCACTTTAGAAGTTCTTATTCTGCATTTCTTTATCAATATCTGAGATTCCAAGAAACACTGGGGCTGAGGACACCTGGCTTTTTGGCCTATTATGTGATGTGGAATAAACCACTGAATTTATTAGACCCAACTTCCTCTGTAACATAGGGGATAAGAACTAAATGAGCTTACAGTCTTTCTTATTCCTAAATCTATAACTGTATTTTAAAATTTGGTATGCACTTCATTGCCATTAAGATAGCTACTTAAAATAAAATAACATTAGTAACTCAGGAGCCAATTGTAAGAGTACGTGGGGAGATGGAGACGCTTGTAGACTATGGTTGGAATACACCAAAGGGAAAAGACAGTGTAGGGACCAGTGTGGTAGTTACTCAAAAGATTAAACACAGAACTGGCAAA
>PVJX010009469.1:0-60941 GCA_004027295.1 Dolichotis patagonum
CTTTCAGTCTATGAGTGTCCTTTTGGGTTAGATGGGTTTCTTGTAGACAGCATATGGTTGGATGTTGTTTCTTGATCCATTCTGCCAGTCTGTTTCTTTTGATTGGTGAGTTGAGGCCATTTACATTAATGGTTGTAACTGTTATATATTGGTTTATTGTTGACATGTTATCTTTCTACTGTTGTGTCTTTAGCTTTCCGTTCTGTTTAATTGTCTGCCTTGCTTGGTGGTTTTCTCCCGTGTGTTTCTAGAATGTCTTTCAGTATTCTTTGTAGGGTTGGTTTGATGTTCATGAAGTTCTTCAGCTGTTCTTTGTCATGGAAGTATCTTATTTCTCCATCCATTTTGAAGGACAGTTTTGCAGGGTATGTCAGTGTGGGTTGGAAGTGGTTTTCCTTTAGGATCTGAAAGACTTCACTCCATGCTCTTCTTGATTTCATTGTTTGTGTTGAGAAGTCTGCCGTGATTCTGATAGGGTTTCCTTTATAGGTGATCTCTCTTTTCTCTCTAACAGTTTTTTGTATTCTATTCTTATGTTGGATTTCTGGGATGGTGATTATTATGTGTCTGGGTGTAGTTTTATTTTGGTTATGGCTGTTTGTAGTTCTATATGCTTCACTTATCCAGATGTCAGTTTCTCTTCTCACGTTTGGGAAGTTTTCAGCTATTACATCTGTAAATATCCTCTTGATATCATTTGGGCTGTCCCCTTCTTTTTCATTTATCCCTATTAATCTTATGTTATTTTTCTTTGCATCATCTTGCAGGTGTTGAATTGTTATTTCCTGATTCTTTGTTATTTTTAAAAGATCTTGTCTTTCCTGCTCACTGGCTGAAATATTATCTTTGAGGTCTGAAATTCTATCTTCACTTTCATTGAGGCAATTTTTACAGCTTTCAATAGAATTTTTGATTTCCTGTATATCTCTTTGAATCTGCTTTATGCATTCTGTTTGTTTCTTATAGTGTTCATTCAAGGATTCTATCTGTTTGCTTTGTTCCTCTCATTTTTTAGCTGTGTTTTCACTAGATGTGTTCACCATTTCTTTCACTATTTTTATCAATTCTTCTTTTACCTGGGCAAGTATTTCTGATTTGAATTTCTCCATAGCTTTCCTTATTTGCATATTTATTTCAATTGATATCATTTCAGACAATTCAGGTGTATGGCTTCTGTTTTCTTCTATGTACACAGCTTCTAAGCTTTCTTCGGGAGGGCTAGAGCTTTGAGCCTGCCTTTAGTCTTTCCTTTTGTCATTTTTCTATATTTCCTTGCTTTGAGCAGTGTTCCAATGCTTTCTCTGCATGTGTGGTGAATTACCTCTTGCACCCTCAGTTCCTGAAGGGGCAGTGGCTCCCCCACAGGCTCTTGGCTTCCTCACAGTGTCCTAACTCCCCTGTGTGGGCTCCTGGCTCCCTAGGTTGTAAGGCGAATGCTGGGTGTGGTCACCCCAGAGCCTGTGGAATCTCAGGCAGGCCAGGCCACCATGCTTTGTCCCAGGCAGGTCTCCAGGAGGTTCCCTGCAAGTGAAGGGTGGGCCTACAGGTCCCAAAGAGTCAGGCAAAAATGCTGGTTTCTGCTAAGTTCCTGGTCCCAAACAGACCTGGCCCAGATGCCAGTCTCTGGGAAGTTCCCTGTGGATGAAGGGCAGGCCTATCAGTCCCAAACAGTCGGGCCGAGATGCAGGTCTGCGCAGACTTTCAATCCAAACAGCCCGGGCCACTCTGCAGGTCCAGGAGACTCCGGTCCCCAAGAGTCAGGCCAATATCTCATTTTCAATAAAAAGATTTGTTTATACTATCACATATATTAAAATCCCGATAAGACACAACATGATAGAACTGATGGTAATAGAAGAATGAAAGCATAGTAGGACTTCAAAGCAAGATGATATTAAATCAGCAATGGCTGCCATAATATTTTGTTTTCTTCAAAACAGCTGTTCCTACCATCACACATAATAAAGTCAAACAAAACAGAATAAAACCATTCCAACTGATGATTGAAAACATTGAAAGGCTTCAAAAGAATTAAATAGGGAATCTTGATTACCATACAATTTTATATATGCTTACCAACACTCTTACCAGGCAGACTATATGGTATTTTCCCTTGTGAGTTTGGTTTATTTCACTTATGAGTATGGTCTCAAGTTGTGTCCATTTATGTATAAATATCTCAGTGTGATCATTCTCTATAGCTGAGTATTACTCCATTGTATAAAAATACCACATCTTTTTATCCATTTCTCTGTTGATGGGCACTTAGGTTGTTTCCAAGATCTGGCTATTACAAATTGTGCTGCTATAAACATGGGTGCACATATATCACTGTGGTAAAAAGCATTGATTTTAATGGGTTGTTTTATATTGGTTTCTCTGTCCCTGTGGCTTATTTAGTCAAAAGGAGAAAAATTCAACAACAAAAATAAATGAATGAGAGAAATCTGAGTTGAAATCTGTTGAAAGAGAAGACAACTCTACCAGATTTTCTTCAGTCATTCATAGCTGGGGTTAAAAGTTGTATTATACAATTAGATGAGTAACCTTGAAATGTTATTGTACTCCACACAAATATTAAATATCAAACTTCAGACTTTCAAAATGTTTTGATTCCCATCATCACATCTTGGACTTGTGGGTATAGCTCAGTGGTGAGGCATGTGCTTAGCATGTGCAAAGCTTGGGGTCCAATCCCCTGCACTACTACCAAAAAAAAATTCATCTTCACACCTCAAATGTACTAAGGCATCTGCAACCTTCATGGTCATTTGAGCTATTCGTAACATACTAGTTAGTTTTGTATTTATATATAAAACTAAGTAAAATACTGTATTTTTCATAAGTCCAATGCAAAACTTAAAGAGATACAAAGATAGATAAAATGTTATACAACTAATGATGGCAGTAATATTGACTGAATTTCATACAAATGCTATTGCATACACTGAGTTAATAAACAAGGCAACCTCAATGAGGACTTTTAGAAATGAATAGTGGGCCAACATCTTGGAAAGAATTTAAGAGCATCTTTGTGAAAATACAGTTTTTCTGAAATTATCAAGTGTTTTATAAGCAATGCATATTTTATTATATCATACATAATTGCAAGTTCAAAATTTAAATCTGGTTTTACAGTTATTTTAGCACCTGTGAACATAACCTAATACTTCAAGGAAAAGCAAAGTATTGATTGATATTAGTCAAGTTACAAGTTGCAGTGCAGTTCCTCAAAGCCTATTGGAAGACCAGGGATGTAACTCCATGGCAAAGCACCTGCCTATCAAATGAAAGACTGTGAGTTTGATTCCTAGCATCAAAAAAAAAAAGCCTAATGGAGACACTAAGCCACTGATGAACATGAAATACATATTTTCCATGTGTTTTGGTGTGATACTATAAAATATAATATGCATATATTCTATATGGAAGAGAAAAGTAATTCTGGTAGTTCAGGAAAGAATATTAGATTTATTATTATTGGCATATTACCTAGAATAAAGGAAGGTATTGAAACCAGAATTAATCTGAAATTATCAACACAAATCACTGATTTTTTTCTAATACTAAAATAATTTAAATTGTAACAGAGTGAATATTTTACTCTATTACTAAAATTCCTATAAAGTGTTACAAATGTAGTTTCCACAATTTCCAGGGTTGAATTTTAAAGTATTTATCTTTAAATACTGCCTACAAAATGTATGTTTTAAAAAAATAAATAATAAAACTAATTTAGTATTTTCTGGTCAAAAGGAATTTGTTCAAAATAAAAGTCAGTTTTAAAGTAGAATAGTAATTACTAGAGGCCAGGAAGGGAAAGGTGGATAAAATATAGAGAAAAGTTGATAAATAGGTACCAAAACAGAGTTAAATGCTAAGAATTAAGTACTGTGTTCTGTAGCAGTAGTATGGCTATAGTTCACAGTAACAATGTGTTTTATGAAAAACTAGAAGAGATGATCTTGAATGTTCCAAATAAGTGATAAAAGGATTGAAATACTAACAAATCTAATTTGATCAGTACATTGCATACATATAAAATATCACACTGTATCCCATAAACACAGCACATTTTGTGTTAATTAAAAATAAAAAATAAAAATCTATATAAATGAGAGAATTACTAATAAGATAGTGAAAGTCTGTTCAAAAAATATTTACCAAAAAAAATCTAATATGGTACCATTAATTAGGGAGACATAAAGGTTTTGAAACACACTCGAATAGAAAATCAAATAAATGAAGTTCTGATGTAAAGAAGAGTATATTTACTTTGCTGTCATTACTGAGAGAAAAATGTAGCTCTACTCAAGCATTTTGCAAGGGCTTCTTTCATGTCCCTGTTCCTGAGACTGTAGATAAAGGGGTTCAGCATGGGTGTGACCACTGTGTACATGATAGCTACAATGATATCCTTGCTGATGGAACTGCTTAATGTTGGGAAAAGGTACTGTCCAAATATTGCCCCATAATACAGAGAAACCACAGAGAGGTGGGAGCCACATGTGGACAATGCTTTGCGGACCTTCTTGGTTGAAGGCACCCTGAGGAGAGTGGCCCCAATGTAGCCATAAGACACTAGAATGCATATAAATGGCAGCGTAATTACCACCACTCCTACTGTAAACATGACCAACTCATTGAGAAAGATGTCTGAGCAGGAAAGCTTGAGCAGGGCCGCCAGGTCACAGAAGAAGTGGGGAATGGTGTTAGCAGCACAGAAAGACAGCCGGGTCAGGGAAAGGGTGTGAGAGAGGGAGCTGGCACAGGACAAGACCCAGGATATAGCCACCAATAAAGTACAGAGCTCTTCCCTCATGATGGTGGCGTAGTGAAGCGGGTGGCATATGGCAACGTATCGGTCATATGCCATTGATGTAATAAGGAAGCTATCCAAGTCAGTAAAAAATATGAAAAAATACATCTGGGAAATGCACCCTGAAAAAGGGATGGACTTGAGATTAGTCTGCATGTCCATCAACATCTTTGGGACAGTGACAGATGAGAAAGAGACATCTGTGAAGGCCAAGTGGCTGAGGAAGAAGTACATGGGGGTGTGGAGGCGGGAGTCCAGCCTGATGAGCAGGAGGATGAGCAGGTTCCCCAGCACCGTGGTCAGGTACATGACCAGGAACAGGGCGAAGAACACAGCCTGCTGCTCTGGCCGGATGGGGAGCCCCAGGAGGAGGAACTCGGACACGCTGCTCTGGTTCTCAGGCCTCATGCTCCTCTTCTCACTGATGGGGATGAGAATGGTTGGCAATATTAGGGGAAGAAATAAATTTTAGCAATCTTATTTTAAAAAATCAATGTTCTACTTCAAGAAAGTAGGAAATTTAATATTTTTTATATTTTTCCTTATATGCTGGTATATAAGCAAACTAGAAAACTATTGATGGATAATAATAATGAAAGACATTATTTTGAGGTTTGTCAACAAAATGGAATTATTACACAAAGTAAAATTCCTGTGATAGTGAGGGCTAGTTTCAGCTAAGTTATTGCCCCTACAAGTTCCATTAGAGAATTTGACATCAACATCCATTGTTAGATTTCAAATGAGAGGTAACTTTTTCAAATAAAACTATGCATAGAATAGCATTGTTTCCCTCCCCAAACAGTCACCAGTATGCACATTTTTGTTTCAATTAAATAGAGAAGCCCTAAAAATTTTGGATTGTATCTTTATTGCAGTCAAAGAAATCTTTTTTAAGTCCTATGATTTATCCTGTTTAAAATTTTTAAAAGGATTCTCACTGATTTTAACATGAATGTAACAACACTATTATGGCTTAAAGAGTCACATTTCCAATTTGTTTCTTCTACCACCACATTCTTGCCTTTGCTGGTTTCTCTGTTTCAACTTCACTAAAGGACATATTTCCATTCGATGTCATTTTAGACCCCCCCTTTTTTTTTAGCAGCAGTGGGTTTCCTGTGATCTCTTCATGTTGAGGAAAAAAAGCACAACTGTTCCTAGAAAATGTTTTATGCAAACTTAGTTATACTTGGTTATCTACTGTCAACATAGAACAGGTTAAGTGAGAATTCAACATCATCTTAAATTAAATCTATTGTTTCAGAGTATATATTTTTCTAATTCTTTACTAATCTAGCTCTCCTTTCCTCCTTGGCTATGTAATAAAATTTGTTCCATGCATATTATGAAGGCTATCATCAAAAGATGCCAAAGACATGAGATTTTAGCTGTACTCCAAGTTTTCATCTTCTTTTTGAGTGCTGTTGTTATTTTAAAAAACAACACCTGTTAGTCAGTCATTGTAAGAATAATGATCCTCAGTGATGTCCACATCTTAATTTCCAAAACCTATGATTATGTTACTGTACACAAGAAAAGGAAATTCAGGCTGCAGATAGAACTAAGCTTGCTAATCCAGTTGACTTTTAAATAAGGAGTATTTAAATAAGGAGTATTTACTTAGAATAATCACAAATTCTTAAATGTGGAGGTGGATGCTGAAGAGCCATAGTAAGATATTTGAAGATTCTGTATTGCTGGTTTAGGAAATGGAGACAGGGCCACAGGCCAAGGCATACAAGTGGCTGCTAGAAGCTGGGAAAGGCAGGGGAGTGCATTCTGCCCTAGCACTTCCATGATGCCAGCTTTTTCATTTTAGCACATTGAGGCCCACTTTACGCTTCCGAATTCCAGAATTATAAATTTAGATATTTGTAGGATATTTTTTAAGCTGTAAAATTAATGGTATTTTGCTAAAACAATAAAAGAAAACTGATGCATTAGTGTTGGAATGACTTCATAATTATACAAAATTACACGGATGCCAGTATGCAACAAAATTCCCAGTGTCCTCCTATGAAATTGCCCTGCATGCAAACAAAGCAATCACTCAATAGAGTGATTGCTTTCCTACCTAACAAGGAGGAAAATGAAGTTACTACAGAATTAGAGAAGGCTTTGCACATCCAATGGCCTTCTAGCCAAGAGAAAATACTCAGCAGAATGACAAACCAATGGCACATTTCAAAATTTCTGGTTTTTCAAATGTAACTACGCAGACCCCACTCTAATTACTAAAAGCCATTGTCACCCTAACACACCTGTGGAGTCTTGTCGGTAGACAACATTAAAACATTAGGCTCATATTCTTTTTCCAGCACCCAAAGAGTGAACATTTCCTCCTCCTCACTCCTCCTCTTCCACCCACTGAAGGCAACACGACACAAACAATCCACAAGCTTTGGAATAAAATAAGCTTCACTCATCATCATAATTGGATATGGCATTTTTGTCACAAAGCAAATTTCTTAATCTTTGCAATCTCCAAATGATGAGAATGTTTGAACAAAATATAACTATACTCTATAAGTCCATTGTAACAGTGAAATGTTTTGATATGCAAAACTCCAAGTACTAATGCTTGCATCATGCTTTATAAAGGCAAAATACAAATCTATTCAGAGAAGTACCAGAGGAATTTACATTCTTATACATATAGGATTGAATGATTCATAACAGTTTCTTTGCTGGATTCTGAATGTTGATGCTTTGGACAAAGATGTGGAATTGAGTACAAACATTACTAGCAAAAATAAAAGTAGCAAGCCAGGAGAAGCACCATAGGATACATATGAATGTAGAGGAAAAATGATCCTTCTACTGGTGGTATTATCATTCAAGCAGATGAGAAACTGATACTATTTACCAGGGAAGAAAACTCAACAGAAAACTCACGGGAAAGGCTTATCTTTACAAAAGTAGTTTGTATTCTAAGATGCAGCAGTGGGATGCAATGCACCTATCCCAGACTGCATTTGGAGATGAAATGGATGATTCACCAAGGAGCCATGAGCCAACCCAAGAGCAGTCTACGGTATCTTAGAGCCCAGGCAGGAAGGTAAATGTGTATTCATCAACATGTGAATAAGTGACTTTGTTTACTCTGAGCCCAGCCTCCTATATCTTTCCCTCCTTGATGATCTTTCTTCACTCCATCTTGTCAACTTTGGTACCTTCTTACTGTTTCAGAGAACATGCATTATCTAAACATTTCCTATGCAGACAACATTAAGCACTAAATAAGTGACTCTGGAGGGACGTTAGTCTTTAAAAAACACATGCAATCATTCCTTCTTTCCTCTCACTTTCTTATTCTGTTTCTTTCTTTCTCTTGTTGTATCCATGCCAAAGCCTGCTTTCTGAATTTTCCTCTTGTATATCCATATATAAGCCAATCTCTTGATGAGAGGAAAATAGACATTTCATCTCCATTACTAACCTTGCCTGCATTTGTGATCCGTTGTGTAGTGAGTAAGTGTGTCCTGAGGTTCTTTTCACAGAACCGAAAGATAAACTCCCAATATCCTTGCCACTTCTCAGATATCAAGAAAAGCCACAGATCATATTCTTACTGCTGTTTACCAGCCTCTGATCTATTAATCTCAGAGTGCAACCTCTGAAGAAGAGAACTTTAGGGTATAGGGAGTGGAACTTACACTTTCCAGCTAAAGATACCTATCAACCTTCAATTAACCACCCAGTTTTCCTCTTGCTTCCTCTAGGAAAGGTATCCTGAGGGAGGAATATCTCTCCTGGGAATCTTAGAGGATAAACCCACAAAGGAAGGATCTCAAGGCACCCTCAAAGCCTCTTCTGTTCTACCTTCTACCTTCCAAGCCTTAATCACTTTTTCATGGGATAAACCCTAGAGAATTTAAAGAAAAAATACTGCCACCACGTAGGTCCAAAAATAATGCCATGTGATTGACTGGCCTAGTGGGATTTGGTTAAAACTGTATCCTTTGATCCTCAAATGGATCTTATTGGGCTCTATCCACCAGGGTGTGCAAAGGAAGTAACTTTGTGTTTCTTCTTTCTGGTGATGAAATGTAAAGCAGAAAAAGTAGGGAAAATAACCTTTTGGGGAATTTTTATTTTGCTGATGAACACAAATATGGTTATATCAAATAAAATAAAGATAGAAGGAAGAAAAGGGAAAAGGGTAAAAAAAAAACTAACAAAAAGTAAAAAGTAAACAAACATGAAAACAGGAGGGAAAAAGTCCAAACATAAAATTGAAAAAAATCTGACTCAGACTTGAAAAGCTTCAGGTTCTTTGAAACTGGCCTTTTAAAGAAAATAGTCCTCTACTGAGGCATTTGGAATGCTTAGGGAAGAGAAACACAGAGAAAATAAGGAAATATTTATAGTTTTTTAAAATAATTGAGGGTTTACTTTGGCCTTTTTTGCAGGGAGCCATTGAAGCTGGAAATTGATCACATGTGTGGGGCTAAAGCAGGACCAGCCACGAAACACAGAGAGCCCAAAACAAGCCGCATAAACAAGCCATTCCAGTACCAAGAAGAAAAGAGGCCCAGGCCAGCCAGGCTAACAAGTTGCTGGGCAGAGGGGTTGAAGTTGACATTCTTCTTGGGAGTGTGTATATAAAGGTGCTACAGTGGGTGAGAAGTTCCTTCTCTCCCATCAGGAGAGTAAGGGCTCTGCCTGACCCTAGCATTTGACTATTTTCTCACCCTCTCACCATCCTTCCCCCTGGGAACATCTAGAGCTGCAGCCGGTCACTACAAATGGTTCCTCTAGAACATGGACCAGGGTAAGAAGAAAGAGCGGATGAGGGAACACTTCTCATGTACGTGCAATAGCGGGGAGATATGAATAGGTAGCGGTCAGCATTCATCACTGGAGTGAACTGATACTGCCGTCATCAAGTGTAAAACTTGAGGATAGAAAACAAATCCATTAGGGCTAGGAAAAAAAAATAAAACCTAAAGACAGATACTCATGAGAGAAGCCAAAGAGACAAACAGACATAAGAGAATTCAAAGGGAAAACTGGGATCCAAGAAACCAAAGGGAAAGAAACATTATCAATTTTTACCAGTTGTTAGACATGGGGCAAACATCCTAAAGAATCACAAATGTATATGGAACTGTTTGTTGTATGCTTAATACCAGCATTTACATTCCTTCTGTGGATTTGGATTAGGCAGGCAGGGTCTTCATGAGACAACCACAATGGAATTGGCTCCAGGTACCACTTTAAAATCAAGTCTGAAGCATGAAAAAGATGGTGGAATGACAGCTATCCTGATAACCTTAACTGAGCCACAAACAGCTATCTTAAGCTTTTCAGCTCAGAGAAATTTTGCTGCATCAAGTGTTAAAAACCTTCACCTCTAAGGGAGTAGAGCCCTGTTCTCCATCTCCATTGCAAATGATGCTAAAAGAAGTCAGACAAGTGGGGGAGTGCATGGAGAGTTTTCAGCATATCGACTCAGTTACTAAACTTTGAATCCTCCCCAATAGTCTGAGACAAATTATAATCACTCAGGCCATCAATTCACAACCTAAAAGAAGCAGAAAAAAAAAGGTACTTGTTCTCATTGTGTGTGTGTGTGGGGGGGGGGGTCATTTTGCCATAGTTGTGCTGCTGCACCTGTAGGGGCAACACAGCCACTATCTGTCCCTTCAACAAAACTTCCTACTATCTCTCCAAAGTGTAGACATTGATGTTGTTAAACTGCAATAGCCCTGACAAAGAGTAGGTGTGCGACAGCTCTGACAACTTCCCTGAGATGGCACAGCAGGCTCCTAGTGATTAGGGGGGTGATATGGTCTTGATTTCTGGCTTGCCGATTTTTTTTTACAAAATATTCTCACAACTTCAAACCACCAATATGACAACCACCAACCTATAAAACCTCTAAAAATTTGACATTTGGCTTTCACAAGCTGGTAATAGGCTGGTTCCAGCATATATAACTTTGTAGTAAGTCTTGATATCTGCTAGTGTAAATTCCCAAACTCTTGTTTTTCAAAATTATTTTATTTTATTTTAAAGAGGATAATACTAAGGAAAATAAAACAGAATAAAACCAATCAAAACAAACCAGTGTAAATGCTACAGGGCTTCAAAGCATTATGAAATCAACAATAGTTGCCACAATGCCTTTAGTTGTCTTCAAAATAGCTGCAGATACTTTTGGACATAGTAAAAATCAAACAGAACAAAATAAAATAGAAATAATAAAAACAAAACAATCAACACAATGAAAGACTTCAAAACAAGACAGTAGTAAATCCAAAATGGCTGCCATCATATATCCTGCTATCTTTGAAATAGCTGCTCGTGCCATTGGATTTCACATGATCAAACAAAATGAAAGAGAATAAAACCCAACCCAACAAAGCAATGAAACCAATATGGGACTTCAAAACAAGACAATAGGGAATCAAGAATGGCTACCACCCTCAGAAAGGGATCCCCTCTAGATGCCACACTCTGTACTGCTATCCTCTAAACCTATGACCAGACCACTGGCCCTAGACCGGCAAGGTCAGTGAAACACCAAAGCACCGCAGGCATCCAATTGCATTTCAGCTTGATAGCTAGCATGGCAGTCAGCTGGTCTCTCATGGGGTGGGGGTGGGGACTGGTACTTCTTGTTTGCCTGCTGGCATGCCAGAAAGGGTTGGGATCTGGCTGTCTCCACTCCTGCAGCGGCTGGGGCATGACACTTGTTCCCAGGCAAGTCTTGCTTCCTGGTGTCCCAAATTGTTTTCTTCAGGGGTACTTGCTTCAAATTCACCATCAATGTAACTACATTTATTTAGGCCTTTTTGATGTTTTATATCAATCTTTAGTTTTCAATACACTGAAACTACACAGCTTGCTAAATTTCTTGAGTTTGTTTCCAGAGAAAGGAGTTGTAAATTTACATGCTTGGGAGGAAATGGGAAAACAGCTTAGAGCAAGGCTCATGAAAATACAAACCAACACAAATCTTTCTGGACCTTTACAGACATTAAAGGTTATTTAACAAGGAGAAACGGCTGCTTTCTGTTCCTCTCACTACTTCTCATAAGCCCCCAGGCAGGGGAGGAAACCAAAGAGCTCTGCTGAGCCTGGATCTTGACCCAGACAAGGAAGGTGAAGAAACAATGTTGCTTGTTTCAGCTGCAAGGGCAAAGTGTTATGGTTCTAATGTAATATAATGTTGAGAGGCTTAATATTGGCTCTTAAGGATTGTTAAAGTGTTCAAGTTGTAAAATGTTAAAAGTAAGCATGCCTTTGTAGCTAGAAACTGGTTTAAAGCAATGTATCTGATTGCCAAGTTGACAGTGGTGGAATGGAATGGTTGGTACATTGTGTCAACTAGAAGTTTGGAAGCCTGGCTGAGTGACTCAGTGGGAGAGCCAGGGTTCTCATTCTTTAAGCTTTCTTGTAATGTGCAGGAGTGGAGCAGAGAGATAGTGTGCATGCTGTATCCACCCTAGGTGAGTAGCCTGCTTACAATGTAGGGCAGAAAAGGCTTATGCTTCTCCTTCCTTGCTCTTGCTACTTTTGCTGTTGTCCACTGCCTTGAACTGTGACTCCCTCAGACACTATTCAACAGGCTTCTGCTTCCTATGCCACTTTTAATCAAAATGCTTTTGCCTTATGCAAAAAATTGCATTTAACTTGGATACAGGCTAAAAATTGTTAAACTTGCTCAAAATTTAATTACAGAAACAAAAAAGGGGAATTTTAGTATGTACTAGTAATTTTTAAATCCTATTAAGGATGAAACTACAATAGCAGCAAGATAATTCAGTCAGTAAAAGAAAGAAGCTAGTAAGGGTCCTTGAGAAAAATCTTAGTACTGGATAATGAAAGGGACCCAGATCAGTGCTAATTTGGGGTCGAGTATATGCTTGTGTCTTTCCAGAGAATGTTGAATGGCCTATCTGGGTTCCAGTGTGCCCTCTGCCTGTATCATGGAGTCAGACCCAGAAAGGGAGTTAATTCCACCTCTCAAGAAGCAGATACTCAGTCCTATGACAGTGATGCTTCAGAGACCATGCTACAACTGACGGAAAAGGATGAAGCTAGAACAAACTATAATTGACCCAGGATGCCCAGGAGATGGTAACCAAGAATAAAGCCAAAGTCTTAATAGATGATAGGAGTGTTGCTAAGTCCTATGACAAAAATATGTGTTAATTATAGACAAGATTTTGTCCTTTGCAAATTCTTTTTACAAGAGATCTCTGCTGATTGACCCACAACAAATCTGAGTAGCCTATTTATAGTTTCAAATTCTACAACTGTAAAAAGTTAGTCCAATTCCATTTGGCTAAAATATATTTGAGTGCACTCTGATTATGTAAGATGTTTGTCAATCTCCCTGTGTATCTGTTTGTCTGTTTGTCCAGTCTGTTAAGCTGTACAGTTGGGAGTCACTGTGCTAGTGATAGTTCACATGTGCACAGCTGAAAGCACAAGTGCCCATATGGGAGTGCCCAAGGGCACAGAGCACATAAAAAACACTCTGAGGGAAAGGGGTGCTGGAGGTGAACAGGTGTGTTCCAACCCTGTGAACATGGGATATAAGAAGAGAGCTAGTTCAGCAAAGGGGTGATATACAAGTGTATAATTAGCACCCAGGAACTTAAGAGAGTTCTCACAGACCCTAACAAGTTGTGTTCTTGTTTCTATGTCTTTTTGAATCTGTACAGATTGTCTGTCCATGTTTTTCCATTTGTCCATTCTGTGAACAGCTGTGTTTTTTTTATTTGAGCTCAACAATTTTTTCTTTTTTCTTTCTTTTGCATTGTTGGGTCATTTAATCAAAGTTTAATTTGGGTCATAGATTAAAAAAAATGCTTCCACCTAGGCTCCCATTTAATCCAAATGCTGCTAAAATTGGTTATATAAATGTGATGCATGTTGTTTATTATTGGCTTGAGAGTTCTTCGTTGTTCAAAAATAAAGTGGGTGAATGTTATGATTGGGTTTTTCATTAAAAAATTACATTAAGATAATTAAACAAAAATCCCTTATGGTGGGGGCAGGGTATTGGATAGGACTTCAGTTGATGAATAAGAAAGTGGCTGCCTGGTAACATTTGACCATTTTTGTTCATTGATCAGAGGCCCCAGTGATCTCCCTAGCTTTATGGGAGACACTCCCACTAAAGTTGTAAAAGTGCATTATTGTAATATGTTCACATTAGTCATCATCAAAAGAAATAATACAATAAGGTTTTTGATTTAAAGATTCTCTGACACCAAGATTTTCATATGGCTATGACATACTGTTATTGACTTCATTATATATTTGAGTATACATGCCTCCAAATGAACAGGTCTTCCAAAATGTAACACAGGGATTATTTATAATGGCAAAATTGTTTTAGATTCAGACCTCTGCCTTTAACAAAGACCTCTGAGATGTACATCCAACTAAAAGTAAACAAGTTAGGTAAATGCTTTTTTGTAATAGAGAGGAAAGATTGACTAAAAGGTATATTTTATGTCAAAATGGAAATTCAGGTGTGTTACAAAATGTCATCATGATTGTCATGCTATAATGTTGTATATGGTTTTGATTTCTAATTTTCTGTGTAAAATATGTAACTGTCTATTAACATTCTACAGGTATTCAAATGTTAAAACATCCATGGTGTTAAAAATAATGGTTCTATTTTGTGTTCTAAAATGTCTGATATTTAGATAAGATAATAATGTTAAGCTTACTGCCTCTACTACACTGTCCTTTTATCAGTCTTTTCTTCTGGATGTTCAACAACTGAGGTTTAGAGTCCAAAAATTAGAGAGATAGATGGGCTAAGAAGATAGCCAATATTTTGGCCCTAGCTCTCCAAGGTGAATGAGGACCTAGGATATAAGAAAACCTCTGCTGTGACGTCTGATACTCAATGAGTTCCTAATCTGATCAAGAAGATTATGAAACCACGGAGGAAAGTGATCATTGGTGTGTGGTATGCCTAAGGAGAGTCACCAGCAGAAAAGGTCTCCCAGGCTTTCACAGAAAGCAACTTGGTCAAGCAATAGCCATGACTTATCCAGAGGGCTGACACTGACAGAAGTACTAAGAGGTGCTGTGCATGGTTCCAAGGCACTTCCAGAGGAGACTTAACTGACCTTGACAGATAGCAGGAGATTGGTTGTTATTAATAAGGTCTCACATTAACTTGGACTTGAGCATCCAACAGAAAAGTATAGCTATGGAATGTGTATAACAATGCTATAGTAATATGTTAATTATAAAAGAAACTCAAATCACTGACTCCTGACAATTGCCAGCTACACTGATAGCTGCCTAATGTTATGGTTTAATGAACTGTGTGGGGTTAAATTACTGAATGCAGGAACTTAAAATCCTTGGACTGGGTGAGTCGGTAAGTGAACCCAGTGGACGGTCGCCAGGTAGCAAAGCCTGGAGAAGAAAAGGAGGCGGCGGTCAGCTGGGCACTGCCTCTCAGTTGCTCCTCTGATGCCGCAGCCCCTTGTCTGACATCGCTGTGGGTCGGGAAGAACTAAGCGCTGAACTGAAGAGATTTTGCAGGCCACCTGGGATGCGGTTTTAGTTCAACACATGTTCCCTGCGCTCTTGCTAATGCGTGGGCCCAAGTGCGAAGTGGAGAAACACTGATGAATCAGCCACCCTCTCCTGAGCCCTGGGAGTGACTGACTGGGGTGGGGAGGAGTCACCTTAGCCTTACTTGGTTTGGGCTTAAAGGAGTCAAATCAATTTCTGGGAAAAAGCTGGAAACCAAATGTAATAGCAGTGTAAAGGTATTATACGGGTGTTTTGTTAGGATAAGGATGAAACCTTGATACCTAAGCTTGGAATATGAAAAATGGAATAGAGGGAGATAAAGCTATAAAGACAGGTTCAATACAAATTGTGAAAGAAGTTATATTCTTGTGAAGAATGAAAAGGCTGTCTGGGAGGGTGATAGGAGCCACTGAAGACATAAAGCCTAAGAGAGAGGGAAAAAAGAAACGAAAAAATATTAGTTCTGTTGAAATTCAGAAAAATAGTTGGGAATACAGGAGAGTGTTAGGTCAACGAGACTTGTTTAAAATATTGCAGTGGGGCTGGGGGTTTAGCTCAGTGGCATAAATGCCTGCTTGGCAAATGCGAGGTCATGAGTTCGATCCCTGGCACCAAAAAATAAAAAAATAAAAAATAAAATAAAATAAATAAAATAAAATAAAATAAAATAAAATAAAATAAAGTAAAATAAATCCTTGGACTGCACTTAAAATGAAAACCGTTCAAGAATACAAAAGTCTTACACAAAGTTCTTGAAACACAGCTTCTCCAGCTTCAACTGACCACCAATCCTATGTTACAACAAAACAAAACAGAGGAATATGTAGGGAGCCACTGAAGCTGGAGATGGATCATGTGTTTGGGGCTAAAGCAAGACTAGCCCTGAAAACACAGAGAGTGCAAAACAAGCCACATAGACAAGCTGTTCCAGTACCAAGAAGACAAGGGGCCCAGGCCAGCCAGGCAAACAAGTTACTGGTCACTGTGGTTGAAATAGGCTTTCTTCTTGGTAGTGTATAAATAAAGGTGCTACAGTGGTTGAACAGTTTCTTCTCTCCCATCAGGAGAGTAAGGGCTCCACCTGGCCCCAGCTTTTGTCACTTCTTTATTTTCTCACCCTCTCACCATCCTTCCCCCTGGGAATGTCTAGAGCTGCAGCTGGTCACTACACTTTTTGACATCTGGGTCCACGAGATAGTAGGTAGAGCAAGGCATATATCTGGGAAGCTTACCTTTAGATTTGGTGACCCTGTGCTACTGTCACAACTAAATTGAACTTTGAAACAGGCATTCAGAGACTCTTTGAAGACCCAAGACATCAGGCAATATGTGGTGGTAATAAAATCCCTGCAAGGAAGCCCTGAAAGAATGGTACACGAAGCTGTCAGAGTGAAACCAACCTTCAGTGGAGACCTCGAGAAGTTGAAGATGATGCTAGGAACATGGAACGTTTGTCAAGGAAAACTTCAGGTAGTGATCAGATGTAACACAACAGAGAGACCATGTGGTCTGCAATCAGTAAGGCCACAGGGGCAGAGCCCCTCAAGACCTTGGGAGTTCATATCTTTCTGTTATGTGACCCAGAATGAGGGACACGGAGCTATAGGACGTTTGTTTTGCCTGCTGGGCTTTTGTGTTGCTTTGGTCTCATTCTTCCATATTACTCTACTTCTCTCTTCTGGAATTGGAATGTCTGCCTCATGCCACTGGATATTGAGCACATAAAACTTGTTTTTTGAATTTTATGGTGATTCACAGCTAAGAGTTGCCCTTGAGACTCAGAAAGGATTCTACTGGGATTTTTGATCAATGCTGGAACTTTTGAGACTTTGGGAAAAGAATTAGTGCATTTTTGGTTTTATGCAGGATAGTTGCATTAGGTAGGTGGAATTACAAACTTGTCATTGTCTCTATATTGAGAACCCTGAAAAGTGACCCTGATCTCCTATTTAGCACTGTGACACAAGGCTGCAAAGAAAAACTCAGAGACAAGGTAAAAGTGAAATGGTGCACTGGGGTGGTCAGTATTGAGACAGCAAGATCCTTAAAAAGCCAGATCGATTATATTTATTGGTTCTACAAGCTATAGAATGGGGAGAGGAGGCTATGTGTGGTTGCTGGGGATAAGATGATGCAGGCAGGGCTTGTAAAGGAGAGAACAAAACATTCTTGCATCAAGAACAGAAGAGACCAGGAATGGGTCATGGTTAATGATTAACTCATTTTTCAAATGAAATGAACCGCAGTTCTGGGGAAGGAATTGGGAAGAGTCACTTGTCCTTGGCTGCTGTGTTATATCAGAGCCCCACAGTTTCATGGACCATATCTCTGGTTTCTGCCATGGCCATTGACAGAGGAATAATGCTAATCTGCAAGCTATCCAAATTACTCTTATGAATGACATAGGCTGTAGCCTGACTCACTACTTAAAATAAGCCAAGTATAGGGTTAATCCTTTAGCGTCCACATTGCTTGCGCCTGTTCTGAGCACAATTAACAGGGCAGCCTCCCACATCTCTATTTACATATTAAATGTGGTTTAAGGAGATACATTGGGTTTCAAATTAACAAATTCTTGGATTGTGATGGTTAATCTTGATGGGCAAGTTGATTGACATGAGATTAGTAAAACTTATTCCCAGGTGTGTCTGGGTGGGTCATGGGGACATAACTTAGGGACAATTTCTGGTCCCTGATCCTTTCCTCTGGGGTTTTTCTCTTGCTTTCTGGGTCCTGGGCACCATGAGTTGTCTGGCTTTCCCCCACCATGCCCTTATGTCATAATGTTTCTGCCTTGGAAACAGCCAACCATGAACTGAAGTTTTATTCTTTTTAAATGTCCTACCTCTTTGCCATCCACATCACCTTCTTTCCTTCACAAATTGTCACAAATGCCTGCTTACTTAAATGCCTGCTTACTTAAAACTTCTTCCAAGCATTCCTTACTTTAATGCTTTACATTTGGGTCTGATACCCCTCTTCAAATCTTCTCTCCATTATAGCACCTGCCACACACAGATTTATCTATCTTGTTGAGAGGAAGAGTCTGTGTTTTTCAAAGTTTTATTCCTTCTACCTCCCAGAATTCTCAGCATAACAGTCATACAATATTTTTATAAACCACTAAAGGAATGAATGATGAGTGAAAGGAATAATCGAATGTCCCATGGGTTGAATATAGAAATGCACAAGCAGGCAGAGATTGTCAAAAGGCTGAATGCTATCTGCACACAAGTCATTCCCTTCCTGTCCCAAGAGCACCAGCAACAAGTGGTGCAGGCTGTGGAACGGGCCAAGCAGGTGACCATGGCAGAACTGAACGCCATCATTGGGCAACTCCAGGCTCAACATCTGTCGCATGGACATGCTCTGCCAGTGCCGCTGACGCCATGCCCGTCAGGTCTTCAGCCTCTTGCCATCCCGCCCATCGGCAGCAGCGCGGGGCTGCTGGCCCTCTCCAGTGCCTGGGAGGTCAGTCGCACCTTTCAATTAAAGATGAGAAGAAACACCACTACAGAGATCACCAAAGAGACAGAGACTCCATCAAGAGCTCCTCAGTATCCCCGTCTGCCAGTTTCTGAGGCTCTGAGAAGCACAGAAACCACCGACTACTCCTCGGAGAGCAAAAAGCAGAAAACCGAAGAAAAGGAAATTGCAGCTCGTTACGACAGCGATGGCAAGAAGAGTGATGACAACTTGGTGGTGGACGTTTCCAATGAGGACCCGTCTGCCCCACCAGGAAGCCCAGCGCATTCCCCTCGCGAGAATGGCCTGGACAAGGCTGGCCTGCCCAAGAAGGACGCCCCGATCAGCCCCGCCGCCATCGCGTCTTCCAGCAGCACTCCTTCCTCCAAATCCAAAGAGCTCAGCCTTAATGACAAGTCTACTACTCCTGTATCAAAGTGCAAGACCCCTACTCCACAAACCGACGCGCCCACCCCAGGCAGCAACTCCACTCCCGGACTGAGGCCTGTGTCTGGAAAACCGCCAGGAGTGGACCCCTTGGCGTGCAGCCTGAGGACCCCGATGGCCGTCCCTTGCCCATATCCATTTGGGGTTCCATTTGGAATTGTGCCCTACGCTAGGCTGAACGGCGAGCTGACCAGCACCGGCGCCACCTACGCCGGCTTGCACCACATCTCCCCGCAGATGAGCGCGGCCGCCGCTCCTGCAGATTGCTGCCTGATGGTCGCACCCTCATCGTGGGAGGGGAAGCCAGTACTCTGTCCATCTGGGACCTGGCGGCTCCGACCCCACGCATCAAAGTGGAGCTGACGTCCTCGGCCCCCGCCTGCTATGCCCTGGCCATCAGCCCCGACTCCAAGGTCTGCTTCTCGTGCTGCTTCTCGACCGCAACATCGCGGTGTGGGACCTGCACAACCAGACACTGGTGAGGCAATTCCAAGGCCACACAGACGGAGCCAGCTGTATTGACATTTCCAACGATGGCACCAAGCTCTGGACGGGTGGCTTGGACAACACCGTCAGGTCCTGGGACCTGCGCGAGGGGCGACAGCAGCAGCAGCAGGACTTCACCTCACAGATCTTCTCCCTGGGCTACGGTCCCACCGGAGAGTGGCTGGCCATGGGCATGGAGACCAGCAACGTGGAGGTCCTGCACGTCACCAAGCCTGACAAGTACCAGCTGCGCCTCCACGAGAGCTGCGTGCTGTCCAAGTTTGCCCCCTGTGGCAAGTGGTTTGTCAGCACTGGAAAAGACAACCTTCTGAATGCCTGGAGGACGCCCTATGGGGCCAGCATCTTCCAGTCCAAAGAATCCTCATTGGTGCTGAGCTGCGACACCTTTGTGGAAGATAAGTACATTGTCCCTGGCTCTGGAGATAAGAAGGCCACCGTCTATAAAGTTATTAAGGACAAATCTTCCTGCAGACTAGACTCCTCCTCCTACCACCTTTTTCTCTCATCTTTTGTTTTTGTTTTTTTGTTTGTTTTGTTTATTCTCTACCCTTGCATCTAAAACTAAGGATTTCAAATACTAGTTGTGGAGTTTAATTCCCTTCCTTAACTCCACTTCCTCCTTGCTATTGAATTGTGAATACTCTTAAGAACCTGTGATACCAAATCTTCAGCTGTCTATTCGCAAGAACATGGAATAAGCATACTTAACAGTGAACGAAATCTTTAATCATGTATTATATTTGTAATATATTTATTTTGTTTAAAGAAGGCTTTCTAACAATGACTGACTAAATAAAGCTGTCTGCTCCTTCATTGATAACAAAAGTGCATTGTATTTTATACACTTCCCACCCCCTTTTTTTTGGTAAAGGGGAGGAAAGAAAGATTTAAAATAATTGATTAAAAATGTCACTAAATGTAGACTATTGACTGTATAGAGATGTGAAATGCATAATTACACACAGAAGCAATATGTTGCTGGGTTACTAGGTTTTTTTGTTTGTTTCTGTTTTCTACTTATTTTAAAGATACTTGGAAATCTGGCTAAATGATAAGAACATGACAGGCCAAGTCATATTCATTTGGACAACTTTAATCAACATGCCTATAGCTTTAGATGATACTCAATACCAGTAATTGGACACTTTCTGTTTCCTTCTTTCAATTTGTTGACAAGGGTCTTTGTAATACGTTTTTAATTCCCTTTTAAAATTGTATTATAGACAGATGAATGTGTTACATTGGGCCTCAAAGAGACAACTTAATCCCTCCTGGTTATTTTTACCACCTTTCTCTGCAAAGGAAGATGTGTATCTTTGTGCAGTTTTGTTGTTCTGAGAAATTACGGGCTGTTTTGTGGTGCTCTGTCTGGGAGCTGCACAGATACAGGAAGGACGCCTACCGCTGTGCAAGTCAAGTCTTTCTCAAAACAAGGACAGTGGAGGAGAGCTTGGGAGACCTTCCTCCGGAAAACACAAAGGAATGGACTTGGTCCGGGCTGAGGACTGCTTTCTTTACCTCCGGTTCTTTCCATGTCTTAGGTGGATGTCCCTGAAGTGGACACAGGCTGTGCCATTGTGCCAGAAACATTGTGTTATCTTTTATGTTGTTGTCGTTGCTGTTAAACTATAATATGTGACTCCTTTTTTAATTATTTTTTTGTTTGAATGCTTTAAAAAAATCTTTTAAGTCTGTGGATCTGCTGATGTACAGTGCCTTTGCTGCTATGGATCAAAATCAAAAGAACTGTGTAGATAAACTTTATTGTATACGTAGAAATTAATTTCATACTAGAAATGAATGGAGGCTGCAAGCTGATATGGACTGTCCATTGCCGTTCCTATGTGGTGGCAGAAAAAGATGGTGTCTTAAGTGCTTAGTGTTTGATGTCATTAACAGTTTCATAAAACTCTACAGGGTAGAAAGATTTTGATACTAAACTGTGCATTGTACATAGTTCTAATGCATTGTATTGACCACCAGTACTTCTGTAATGGTAGATTGTGCATTCAAACTTTTAAGCATTAAACATAAATAACTTCTAGTATGCTTATTTTTCTAATTCTTTGTTTTGCTGCCTTTAGTTTATTATCTTGGCTATGTCATTCCCATGTATTAAAAATTACCAGCTGTATTCAAAAAAAAAAAAAAGAAAGGAATAATTGAATTCCATTCCTTGCCTTGATTTCTTTGTCTCATCTCTATTACTGCCAATCTGAATGAAGTCAGTTTCTCACACTCATTTTTATGATCAAAGAATACTTTTACGATCCTTGATGTGCAATATTATTATGTGTATAACTAACAAAAAATCCTTACACATATTCAGGTGTTTCTGTAGGAAAAATATATATTGCCTGATAAATATTTCAATCTCTCCTTTTGAACTAATAACAAGTCTCCACTCAGTTTCAAGTTGAATGTTGGAAGGAAGACATTCAGATGCTATGGAGCCCACTTCATAAGGGGGACATTATGGGAACTAGGCTTTAGATTTGAAGTTCAAGTACTTGGGTTTGAAAACTCATTTGGCCATTTTCTTTTGAGTTGTTCTCAAACTCAATAAAATGGGAAAAATTATAATGTTTTCATTATTTGTCACCTGGCCTATGGATATGAAAACCTTTGTAAATAAATAAAAATAATAAAGTCCTTATTTGTACTGCCAAAGAAGTTGACTATTTTTAGCATCTAGCAAAGGCACATGTCTATTGGGAGTATTAAAGAAAATACAGGAATTACTCCCTAATTGTGTCTCCCTAGAGACTTGAGTACAGGGCCATTGGTTCCCAACCTAGATAATAAAGAGGGATTGACTAGTCATTGACTTGGAACCAGTAAAAAAAAGTTTCATCCCCATGTCATAGTTGAGCTCTTGATTTCTTACCTTGTCCCAGCTCTAAGTCTTTGGGAGAAAAATAATAATTAGTTTATACCATGGAACTGACAATATTTGAATTTCTCTCTCCCTGAATTAGGTAAGGTTACTGCTTTAGACTCCACTCACCAATGTCAGTTGTGTGTGTGTACGTGTGTGTGTGTGTGTGTGCACATGTGTGTGTGGTCTGTTATAAAATTTTTCAGGTGATTATACTTGTACCAGTTACATTTTATATAATTGTCTTGATCTGTCTCAGATAACTTAGGTGGACATAGTTGCTTTTTTGGGGATTTATGTTTTCCTGTGTAGGAAAATGTTAATTCATTCATTTCATATGTGCTGACTATGTGGTCAAGCTGTGAGCACACCTTTCCAAGTTTAACAATAATATCTATATGTATATAATAATAATAATAATAATCTGAATTTTGCAAGTAATTAAAACCATGCCTGTGGATAATTTTCTGTGATGTACTTTCAAATTCTTTCATAAACTTTTATCAACTCATCTTGACTATATAGTATTACTTCTAGTTGTTCTGTACCAAACTTACCTTAACATTTCCCTTATTGATGGAAATGAGCTCATCAAATCATTGGCTACATCTTACCTGCTTTTGTCTTGGGGCCCTGGAAATTCTTCTTTATGGTCAATTGTCTTGGTAAGTCCAATAGTTAGTATCCTAGTCCTTCTATTTATCTCCAATCATTTGTCTAACCACTTAATCAATACATCCATTTAAAGGCTTTTGAGAAATTATAACTCCTACCTTCTCCTTACTGAGGAATCCTTATCCAGATGTCTCTTTTCTTCCAATGCATGTCCCACTGGAAATAACATAACATGGTAGTTAAGATCAGAAATATTTGGGACTGAGTGATATTTCCATCATTATTATGGTGTATGATTTTAGACAAATTTCCTACACTCTTTAAGTCCTAATTTCCAATTGATTAAGAATAAATAATTTGTAGTCCAGTTAGGCTAATATGATATAAATTAGATATCACAGCAGTTGGTATATAATATCACCATAAAAATACGTGGTTAAGGAAAGATTGCTATACTGATGGATGATTGCTGTTAATACTAATGCAATTTTGAAATCAGGGATTTTTTATTCAAACTTAAATTCAGATTTATTCCTTGAAATTCTTAAATGTTGGAGGCATCAAGTATTGTTTTACTTGAATATATGTTCAATGAGGGCTTATGGTAAAGTGAGAAGACTATAATTTTTAAAATAAATAGACCTGGGATCTAATCTTAGGTTCATCATAGACAAGTGCTATAACTTTGGGTGAGTTTCATTCCTAAATCCCAGTGATCTGTTCTCTAAAATGAGGGTAAGTATGTCATTTTGAAAGGTTTTGAAAACAAGTGAGTATTATTTGAAAATCTTCTGGTGCCAATCGCTATATCAGATTTTATTAACAATACAACAGTTTCTCCAGCCTAGCCCTACAAAACTCATCTCAGCCAAACTGGGGAGATAATAAATTTGTTCCCAAAGTCTGTAATTTCAACTGTCCTTCTGCCCTTAATGTCCACCTCTTTTCCCTTCTCACTCTGTCTGAGGAGCTAAGTGCCCTTGTTCCGCCAACCAAACTTCCGTCCCAGTGACAGTACTGGCCAGAGTGCTCCTCCCAGAATTATTTGCTTTAATTCTAACGTTTAGTTGGACTCTAAATGTCCTTTTCTCTTGCCAAGGGAATTTTATATATTAGCAACCTATTGAGGGTAGTGTTGGAATAAGAATATAGAAGACTCAGTGTTGTACTAGAAATCACACTACACAGGAATAGTTTTGCATGTTCTCTTGAGGAAAGAAAATTGACTTAGATAGAAGAATCTCAAGAAATTTAAGAGAAAAGGTTCCACTACTCATTTTATACACTTAATGAAAATTCTGGAATTGGATTTGGGTCCAAGGTACTGGGATCTTTGCAAAAAGCTTTTAGCCTCTAGGACTAAGTATCTCTCACTCAGTTTTGGGAGACCTAATGATTATAAATGTTCATAAATATTCTGATTCTCCTTCCAAATACCACGTGGAGCCAATTAAAATTTACTTTCTGAATTTTCATATACTGGATGAAAGTGATTCATAATTATACCCTTCTTGTCCCCCCAGCTGCAGGGGGGCATGACTATTGATGTATGGCTGCTTTCTGCATTCAGTTGACAGAGCAATAGTGGGTTCTCTGGACATTATTTTCTATTTCTTGCTTTTCTTCTACTTGTTGGACTGTGTCTATATGTGAACGAAGCAGAAGAAATCTTTACCCTACATTTAATAGGAAAGAATTTCCAGGGAATGCATTCTGAGCTTCATTATAGCATCTTTGTATCATAATCTTCTGAGATTTAATTATCTGGCCTAGGATTGGAAGACTGTATTTATCATAGGTCTTTGGGATTGATAATTTGCCCATTGGTTATGTAGACTGATTAATGCAGTTGATTAAACTTTAGTAGTAAAGATTACCTTAACTGTTGATAGAAAGATGTAGGAATAAGTGAATTTTAAACTAATAGAATAAATAGAGGAATAGGCACTGACATTTTTTAAAGATGTAAGTATTACCCAAATGTATTAAGGAATCTAATTAGAGAATATTTTCTGTCTATGTATTATACCCTAGTAACTATTTTGAAGAAATGGTACACAATGTATTAACTATTGTTTCTCGTATTTTTTTTATGAAATTTTTATTTTTTTCATAAAATAAAAAAAAATTTAAAAACCCCAAATGTATAGTACACAAGTCAAATTGACAAGCCTTCTTTATAAATTTGATTTTTCCAGACATATGTTTTCCAAGTTTGCATTGCTTCTCAGGTTTTTGGCTAAGAATACATAGAGAATTTTCCTAAGTTTGGCATCCTGCCTCCTACTACCTACCACCACATGAGGTAAATTACTACATACCTCACTATCCATCCTCTACCTTATCCTCTTGACCCAATAATGTGTTTTTTAGAGAATGTTATCTTTGAAGTATTTTATTTTCTATTGACAATATTTTAAATTTTTATTATTTAAAAAATTTACCCTATATACCCACAACTATACAACTATATATAATGAATATACTTAACTGTTGTACAGTCTTCTGATCTTCAAGGGGGAAAACCCAAAATGTTACAGACAGAACCAAGGCTTTAGCGCACCCCTCCTCTGTCTTCGTTCCTCTCTAAAGTTGCTCATTCTCATGAAGTTTTGTTGTTTGTTTTTATGTTGCACTGAGGATTGAATCCAAGGCTTTTGCACTGAGCTATAGCCTCAGTCCTCCTTTAGTTTTCATTATGAGACAGGGTCTTGCTAAGTCACTAAACTCCCCAGGCAGGGCTTTAATTTAACAAGTATCCTCCCTCAGCCTTCTAGAATACTTGGATTATAAGTTTGCACCACCATATCTGTCTCACGAAGCTTTAATATATCTTTTTATACATATTTTTTGTACTTAGTGCATGTTTGCACCCATAAATTCTATATGGTATTATTCAACATTTTAATGGATGTAATATACTGTAAGAATAATTTTACATATTATAACTCAAAATTAATAATTAAATATCTATCCACATGGCCATGTGTGGCATAGATTAATTTTTACTGATTCATAGAATCATATGACTAACATCTATTCATCCATTCCTTGACTACGGGGCAATGTTTTCGATGATTCTCTCTTCCATCAAAGCTGGAAATAATAATGTAGTCTCCTTCCTTGTGAAGAAGAGTGAAAAATTTATAAGGTACATATGGAAAAAATTACCACATCAAAGAATACAAATCTTCAACTTTATAAGGTCTATTCAAAGAAGAACAAATTTAAATATCTAACAGCAGTTTATGAGAATTTCTCTTCTCATGCTTATGCATGATGCTCTACTTTACTGTTTTAATTTGAATGTCTCTTACCACTTAATATCCAACCCTTAAAAATGTTTGTGAATTTTAAAAATATTGAATTCATAATAGCTAAGTTCTGAAATTGGCCTAGATGTCCATCAACAGATGAAAGGATAAATAAGATATATAAATATATATATAATGGAATTTTATTAAGCCATAAAGAAGGAAGGATTTGAATGATTTGTGGGAAGATGAATGAGTTTGGAGACTATAATGCTGAGTGAATAGGTCAGACACTAAAAATTAAATATTGCATAGTTTCTCTCATAAGAGAAACTCAATTATAAACAAATTTAAGAGTAAAATGATGGCAAACATTTTGGAGTAGGGAGAAGGGGTCAAGATAAGCTGGAATTGGGAAGAGAGGAAAGGAGGAAGGGAGGAAAAGGAATCAAAAATGATTAACTTTTGTTCTATAGATGTATCATCTCCAAAAATGAAAGTCAATTTTATGTAATGCAATCACATAACCAATAAAAATATCTTAAAATGTTGAAATATGTGTTTATTGACTATTTTATTTTAATATCTTGTGAATTTCAAATTCACATTATTTGCTACTTCTTGAGTGAGTATTTTTGCTTTATTAATTCCTAGGAATTTATATGTATTCTGGATATAAATCTGATGACTACGTATTGTCCTTTTTGTGATCTCTTAACTTTATGGCTTTGTTATTATGGTAGTGGTTCTAATAAGCCAAATTTCTTAGAAGTTTTATTTTGATATTCCATTGTTAAGGATCTTGATTAAGAAATGTGCTGTTATACTAATATCATAAATGTAAATTCTTAAATTTTGCTTCCATGTATAATTTTTTTAAGTCACTAGGTATTTTTAATGTATGGCTTGAAGAAGGGGATGTAATATTATCCCCTTTTTCTGTTGGACTTACCAACCACCTCAGCACAATTCTTTGAACAGTCCATCCTTTTTTTACCCCCACTAACTTTTGTCTTCACTGTAAACCTGTCTCTAGCCTCTGTCTTTTCCTACACTGCTTTACTGGTTTATTCTTGTAAAACTAAATTATTTATTATAATTACTAGTGTTTTATAGTAAGCATTGATGTAGTAAATGTCTACCTTCTTTTAAAAATACAGAGATATTTTGTATTGATTGGGGTTATATATGTATTTCAATCCTTTATTATTTTAGATGCACTGAGAAAAATTAGAATTCCCTCTAAAATTTTTTTGGCTTTTAGAGTATTTTTTTTGACATTTGATATTTGTGGCAACTAAATATATATTAGGGTTGAGTGAGGTCCTGAACTAGACCTGATGTAAGCTTTTTGTTGAAACTGTTACAATGAGTTTGTAGTTTAACCAGATATGGCATCTTTTATTTTACCGACAAATTTATATTGCATATGCATTAAGTGTCTATGACACATTCTAAACCTACAACCAATAAACAAATTAGAAATGAAAATGGAATAAGTATACAAACAGGGGATACAGAATTAAACAGGGCATTACAGACAAAATTATGAGGGGCATTAGTACTTCTGATGACAAATAATTACTTTTGTTTTGGAGAACAAACTTTGAATTCAAAAGACTATTAGATCAGTTACTATACATATGCTGTTAAAATACTATATAAGGAAAAAATTCAGTGAATGTTAACTTTTAATGTTATCATTTAGACACTGATAAATAAAGTGGCTGTGTATTTTAAACCTATATTGTTTTTCTACCATATTTGCAACAAAATATGTTTGTAGGAGCACAATTTGTAATAGCTAAATCTTGGAAATAATCGAAGTGCCCATCAACTAAGGAATGGATAAAAAAAGATGTTGTCTTTTTATACAATGGAGTACTACCCGGTCACAAAGAAAGAAAACTTGAGACTTTTATAGGTGAATGGATGCAACTGGAGACCATATGTATAAGTGAATTAAATCAGACTTGCATGTGTAAACAACATATTATCTGCCTGGTTTGAGAAGCTGAAGAGTAAATAAGTTCTAAAATGTACAATACATATTGTGAAATGAGAAGAAACTGTTCAAAAGCAACAAGGAACTAGGATCATGAATAGAGAAAGGACAGTAGGGAAAAGGGAGAAAATGCAAGTCAGTTATACTACTAGTTTCTCTTTGCTCATTAAAAAGGGAGGTTTATGCTAATATCAACTAGAGAAACCCATTTTGTGCCCTGATTAACTACTTTAAAGATAACATTGTTATAGTTTGTGTTTAAATGTCCCCCCATAGCCTCATTCGGTCTCAGGGGGCAGGCCTTTCGAAGGTGACTGAGTCTAGCACTTGTGATTGGTTCATTGTTTAGCTCTGGGATTGGCGGTGTGAGAAGGAGGCATGTTTTTCCCATTTGCCCTTTTTGCTTTTGTCATCTTTGGTACCTGCTGCCACCATGAATGTCTGCCCCTGGGCCATTCCACCATGGCTTGGAGTCAGCTGAGTATGGACTGAAACTTCCACAAACTGTGGGCTAAATAAACCTTTCCTTCCTTCACATTGGGTGTCAGGTATTTTGTCTCAGCAATGAGAGAAAAATAACCAAGACAAACATGTAATTTATTAACTGTTGCCATCCTCCTGTTTTTATCATCAAGTTTCATTTTACCTTTTTTCCATAAAATAAAATTTAAATTTAAAAATTAAAATATGTGGCAAATATAAGTATGGAAGAAGACATCCTATAAATAAAGAGAATATTGTTATCATCCTCTGCCCCAAATATCCTTTCTTATTCTAAGATATCCCACTTTTCTCCTACTTGCAGCTGATAAACAAGTATGAGGCCTGAGAACTGGAGCAGCGTGTCCGAGTTCCTCCTCCTGGGGCTCCCCATCTGGCCAGAGCAGCAGGCTGTGTTCTTCGCCCTGTTCCTGGTCATGTACCTGACCACGGTGCTGGGGAACCTGCTCATCCTCCTGCTCATCAGGCTGGACTCCCGCCTCCACACCCCCATGTACTTCTTCCTCAGCCACTTGGCCTTCACAGATGTCTCTTTCTCATCTGTCACTGTCCCAAAGATGCTGATAAACATGAGGACCCAGCATCTGTCCATCACCTATGAGGGATGCATTTCACAAACATATTTTTTCATATTCTTTGCTGACTTGGACAGTTTTCTTATCACTTCAATGGCCTATGACAGATATGTGGCCATCTGTCACCCTCTACATTATACTACCATTATGAGGCAGAGCCTTTGTGTCAAGCTGATAGCCATGTCCTGGGTCATTGCTTGTGCTTGTGCTCTTTTGCATACCCTCCTCCTGGGCCAGCTTTCCTTTTGTGTTAAAAATATTGTGCCTCACTTCTTCTGTGACCTTGGTGCCCTGCTCAGATTGTCCTGCTCAGACACCTCCCTCAACAAATTGGTAATCTTTACTGCAGGTGTGACAGCCATTATGCTTCCATTCCTGTGTATTCTGTTTTCTTATGGTTGTATTGGGGTCACAGTCCTCCAGGTTCCCTCCACCAAGGGCATCTGCAAAGCCTTATTCACATGTGGATCCCACATCTCAGTAGTGATTCTCTATTATGGAGCAATTATTGGTCTCTACTTTCTTCCCCCCTCCATCAACAACAATGACAATGAGATCATTGCTTCAGTGATGTACACTGTGATCACTCCCATGTTGAATCCCTTCATTTATAGCCTGAGAAATAAAGACATGAAAGGAGCCTTTGGAAAACTATTGAATAAAGTATCATACTCTTCCAACTGACATTTTTTTCTCTCTACAACATCTATGTGATCTTATTTCCTCAATAACATAAATATAAATTATTTTAAAATAATTAAGTAACAACTGTCACTCGAAATGCATTGCTGACATTATTTCTGCCCTTGTTAGGGAAGTTAATGAAATATAAAATGTTTTATATGGCTTTATTTGATCTTTTATTCAATATTGATATTGGAAAATATTTTGGCTATTATAGTTTTTATTGGTACTCATTTGCCATACACAATGATCACATTTATTATAGGGAATTTGTACCTGTACATAATATATCTTAATTCCTCTCTTTTTCATTCCCTTCCCTTATCCAACCTGTTGTAGTCAGGAGTTATGTAGAGAACAATTAGAATCAGGACACAGAATTTGTAATATTATTTATGATGGTCACCCAGAGTTAACACAAGAAAATGCAGGAAATCTATCCACAACACCAAAGATATAGAATATTTAGCCAAGGGCCAAAATCACACAACAATGTCCCAGATGAGTCCAGATAAAGACCCAGAGCTCATGACAATGCCTCCCATGAGTCCAACTGGAGGTCTAGAGCCCACAAGAAGGACTCACACCAGTCTGTTTTATAGATCTGTGCCGGGAAGGCCCAAAGGTCAGCGGTGGAAACTAGGAAGTCTATGCCAGCAGGGTGAAGGAGCTGTGCTGATAGGTTGAGGGTTCTACAGTGGAGCCGAGAAGTCATACTCACAACAAACACCAGGGCTGTCCTGAAAGCGCCACAGCCATCCTCAGCGACATGGAGGCCCTGAGCTCCTCCGATGACAAGCACAGTCGAGTACATGCCAGGAAGCCAGTGTGATGAGTTCATCCTGGAGACCAAGTGGCACACGTCTTCCCCTCCAGAGTCAGGAAGCAATGCTCGATGTGAGGACCAGAGCTTCTCCAGGAGAACCGACGGCTCAAACAGCAACACATAGGAGAACCCACAACACCTTAACATCTCAATGCCATAATGCCTTAATGTTCCCTCTCCTCCTTCTCCAAGTCTCCATTTATGCTGGCAACCTTCCTCAGGTGAAACATCTCCACTCAGTGCCACGCTCATGTAATTCAGCTGGCGTTAAGTTGACCACCAGTTCTCAATCCATAACACAACCTTTCTTCCTTTCTCTATTTATAAAAACTTTGCTTCAATTTTTTCCCAGTCTCTTTGTTAAATCCCTTTTCCCTTTCTTCCCTTTCCTTTCCTCCTCCCTTGTTCCCCTTATTATTTGAACATCATCTTTCTACTTCTCAATATCTATTTTGCATTTTGCTCTTTATTTAACCTGTCGAGTTTCTCACACAAGAGAAATGATGGAATATTTAAACTTGTATGTGAGATTTATTTCACTTAAAATGATGATCTTGAGGTGCACTCGTTTGCCAAATGTATCTCCTTTACTCATCTTTATGGCAGAGTAATACTCTGTTGGATTTACACCATTTTCTTTATCCACTCATCCATTGTTGGGCATATGGGCTATTTCCAAGATTTAGCCATTATAAATTTTGCTGTTACAAGTATAGATATGTATATATTACTATGTCTAATTTGGCTGTTATTATTATTATTATTATTATTATTATTATGTTAAGACAGCAGGGATAGTTCTTTTTTTAAAATTTTATTTAAAGAGAAGAAAAGAAACAAAACAAAACAACAAAACAGAATAAAGGGTAGTAACAATACAGAATTCCATGGAAAAAAGGAAAAGAACCAAAAAAACCCACAAAGAAATCATTACTTGACAAATTACATACTGACATCTTGGAAATAGTTGTTCAAATTACAAAATTAAAACATGCAAAGTAGACATTTAAACAGTGACACTATTAACAGTTCTGCTCCACGATCTGACAAAAACAACAATATGGTCATCCATCCTACACTCAAAGATACATGCAATTATATCAAAAGGGTAAAATTAAACATAACAAAACAGAACAAATTGGGTCACAAGAAAGCAATGTAAGAGACATAAATTTCAAAGCTAGACAATCAGAGATATTCACTCTCTATCATATTGACTCTTGTTTTCTTCCAAATAGTTGTCCATATTGTCACATACAGGGAATTCACATGAAACAACATATTATGGAACTGATCTGAGCAGGACGAGGAAGGTGTTTCAGGTCTTCAAGACCAGACATTAGGGAAGCCAAGAATGGCTGTCATAGTGTCTCTCATTCTCTTTAAAACAGCTGTCCATACCTTCATGTGTGTTGAACTTAAACAAAACAAAACAAGCTAAAATCACTTTGAACAAAGAATGAGAGTATTGCTGGATTTCACATCATGACATTATTGATTCAGCACTGGGTACTGTAGTGTCTCTTTTTCTTCAAAATAGTTGTTCATTTCAACATGCGTTATATAGTTGGTTCTCGTAAACTGTTTATAAGCTCTACACATGCATGAGTCTCTAAATGTATATCTATCCTTTCTGTATTAGAGGGAAAAACAAAACCAAGCAAGACAAAACAAAAAAATTCCTAGAAAAGCATGAAGCAAAAAGTCATATAAAACCACAGTACAAAGTGATCTACAATGGTAACCATGATGTCTCAGTAGTGTATAACAACATTTATAAAAATGAAGCATTGGAGATATTAAACACTTCAAAAGCAGGCAATAATCAAACCAGAGTGGGTATCTTAGTGAATCTTGTCATCTTCAGTGTAGTTGCCTATACTTTTAGACTTGATGCTATCAATCATAACAGATTTGAATAAAATCAGTCTATAAAAAATAGCAACATAACAAACTAGATTCAAATAAGATCAGTCATAATAAGACAGTATAAGTTATACAGGGCTTCAGATTAAGTTGATAGGAAATTAAGGATGATTACCAAAATATGTCATCTTATTTTGGGGATAGCTTACCATGTCCTCAAGTCTAGTGTAAGTAGACAAACTGGAACACCATGTAATTCATCCAAGCAGAGTGATGAGAATAATGTAGATTTTAAATCTTGCTACCCCATTAACAATATCCTCTGCCTTCCTTTTTTTAGACAATTCCTCCCCTTTCACTCCCATTAGGGTTCACTGCTTATTTTGGGTCCCACTACCTCCCTATATAGAGCATCTTAATGGACCCTATCTCTTGATCTACTCTGCCTTTGTTTCTCTCTGTTATTATTTTGGGGCCCTCTGTACTAGAGATTACAGCCAATTCTCTGCCTCACTTCTGTTACTGTATTTTTCTGCCATTGGTAGTGTATTTTTCTCTTCCATTCCACTGTCTGCCCCATTCACTGAAGCCTCTCTGCCACTGTTCCTGAAATGCTTGTATTCTTTTTCTCTCTCTCTAAAATGTCCTTTAGTATTTTTTGTTGGGTTGGATTGGTGGTCACAAATTCTCCAAGTTCCTCTTTGTCATGGAAGCATCTTTTTTCTCCATTAATTTCTAGAGAGAGTTTTTCAGGATACATCAATTTGGGCTGGAGGTTGTTCTCCTTCAGGGCTTGAATTACTTCACTTCAAGCTCTTCTTGACCTGATGGTCTGTGTCGAGAAGTCTGCCATGATTTTGATGAGTTTCCTTTATAGGTGATCTGTTTCTTTTCTCTGATGGCTTTTAATATTCTGTTCTTATATTGAATTTCTGGGATCTTGATTATTATGTTTCTGGGTGTAGCTCTGTTTTGGTTGTGGGTGGCTGGAGTTCTGTATGCTTCATATATCTGCATATAATTTTCTTTTTCTATGTTTGGGAAGTTTTCCTTAATAATTTCTGTGAATAGCCTTTGAAATTCTTCTGTTTTGACTCCTGCTTCTTCATTCACGTGCTTTATTCTTAAGTTACAGATCCTCTTGTCATCCTCTAGCCTTTGTATTGTTACTGCCTGCTCCCTTGTTATTTTTAAGAGATCTTCCCTTTCATGATCACATGTTACAAGCCTATGTTCAATTTTTGAGTCTATCATTAGTTTCTTGCAAGCAGTTTTTCCAACTTTCTATGGAGTCTTTAGTTTCCTGGTCATCTCTTTGAATCTGCTTCATGAATTCCAGGTTTGCTTTATATTCTTCATTGAATGTTTCTCTCCTTTTGCATTTCTCCATTCTTCTGTCTGTGTCTTCTTGAGAGATGCCCAGCCTTTTACTAATCTACTTATCTCTTGTTTAACTTGAATTAATATTTCAATTTTGATCTCGTTTATGAGGTCCCGAAGATATCTCTTTATGTCTGCTGATGCTGTGTTTGATGTTGCATGTTCGCCTCCCTCAATCTCTTTTATATTTACCTCTCCTGGATCAATATTCTCAGGGTTGGGGGCTGAGGGCTTTTTCTTATTTCTCTCTCTTGTCATATTTTTGGTTCCTTCCATACAAGTGTATAGTGTAATTCCCAGCCCATTTTCTTGTTGGTTAGGGTTCTTCTGGAGCACTCAGGCTAGGGGTTTCTGCCCTCTGAATTCTGCTGTCAGACAGTGAAGTACAAGCAAGGCCAGTATATGCTGTCTCCTCCCCTCTGGGTCAGTCAACCTTCATGGGCCTTCACTGCGTCAGTGTGTGCCACACTCAGGGAATTAATTGATTTGTGATGATCCACTGGGTCCCAGCCCAACAAGAAGATCCCACCAATCTGCTCCATGAGGGGAGCAACCAACTAAAGCTGCTTCCTTACAGAGTTAGGACTTTACTGCCCAACTCCATTATGTCATCCAGTTGGTTGCCCCTTTCCTGTGGGAGGGTCTTATTCCCATCACTCACCACATGTTGTTGCCCCAGAACTGCTGGGTTCCCTGACCTCTGACCTCAGCGTGGTTGTGGTGAATTCATGATGCCTTTGGGTGAGTCGCGCGCAGGGCCGGTTCCGGGCGAGTCGCGCACAGGGCTGTTCAGCTCCGCGCTCAGGCCGCTCAAGCCAATCGTATCAGCGCGGGTTCAGTTGCTCAAGTAGATCTCCGGCATGAATTCAGGTGGCTCAGCCAGAGTGCCGTGCTTGCCGATCTTAGCTTCTCTAATGGTAGCCCCAGGACCTCATATTTGAGCAGTTTCTTTGACTTCAGCTTCTTCCTGGGGTGAGAGAATCCCTGTCCCTCTGTTTGGGTCTCTCCATGGTGTTCTATTCTGGCATTTGAACTATCTCTCTCAGAGAGGATCCATATCCTGCTACCTCTAGGTTTGCCACCTTTCCGGTCTCAAGGATAGTTCTTCAAATTTTAAATTTGTTATAAAATATGTCTGGTTTTTCATTTTCCATTTCTAAAAATGTTTCCATTTTTATTAAGACATTAGCTACTCTTTCACTGAGGAACCAAGACATATAGTAACACAAAAACCTAGAATTTCAAAGGTAATGTATGAAGTTATATTTTGCATACATAAAAATACACTGCCTTCTTGTCCTTCAGAATTACAGTTCACACTTCCTTTATCCCAAAATACATGCAGATAGCAGTGACAAAATAAAAGCAACCTCAGTTACTGGTGTAAGAGCTACTTTTTTTCTGACAACAACTTCAAGAGTTAGTTTGGGAAAACTTGAGCTCAAAGGGGTGAAAAACAGCTCCAAATTGTAGTTAGTGAAAGAAGATGTGAATCTTGATTATCTACCTCAAGAACAATTTACTGTGGTAAGGACTATAATTCTTTATGTGGAGCACTATGTTAAGTCCTAGGAAGAATGATTAACACAGCCTGTTGGAAGAAAACATGAAAGACTTCTCCGAGAGGTGTGGCTTTATCTGAGTCTTAGAATTATGCAGCTATTTAAAGTTCTGCATTGTCCTGATGTGCAGGAAGAGATAGCATCATTCCTCAGGATGGTAAATTGGAAATTTTAACTGAGACACGAAGATTTAGTAGACACGAAATGAAATACACTAGAGTGAGTTTTAAGATTCAAAGTGAAGGTGCTTACAGAAAATACCATGTAATTAGTATTGTAATTCTTAAGCATTGCAAGCTAATGTAGATTAAAAACATGTGAACTGGAGGTATGTCAGGGTCTCATAAGTATATTTCCTTTGAATAAAGCTTTCAGTGAGCTTCAAATCCTCCCAGTGGGAAGGGAGGTACTTCCCTCCTCACTTCAAGCTTCACAGGAGAACTTGAGTATGAAGATCATCAAAAACATTTGCTGTATGTCCTCTGCTTTTATGAAAGCAAGAGCAGTAATGAATAAGAAGTGAGGAAAGAGGGATAGTGGAGAATATGTTGGAGTAATGTTTGGAACTAGTTTCACTTCTTTTCATAGCAGGCAATAAAAGGAAGTAAAAATATTTCCTAAAGACCCAAGTAGGGTGTGTGTGTGTGTGTGTATGCATGAGACAGAGAGAGAGAGAGAGAGAGAGAGAGAGAGAGAGAGAGAGAGAGAGAGAAAGTCAGAGAGAGATGATCCAAAGCCATGGGATGTTTTCCAAGAGCTTTTAAAAGCCAAAGGAACTTCTAGAGACAGAATAGATAACTGTGTGAAATGCAGCACCACAAGACCAGTGCTATGAGGGAAACATCCTCTGGAAAAATATGTTTTATTTGAGCCATAGATGTTTGTAATAAGTCTGTCTAGAGATTTCTATTCATGACCTGGTTGTGACTCAGAAGATTTAGTTTCGACCATCATCCAATGCAAGAGAAGCACATTCTATCTCCGAGTCCTAATTCTTCCTCCCCATGCTCCATTAAATGAGTGTGGGCTCAGTATCTAAAACTAGACCTCAGAGAAATGGGTGAATAAATATAATGCTCCATTATGATTGTCTTCTGAACCTCTCATACTTGCCCATGGCTAAATCCAATGGGAGATGGGAAATTTGTAGACAGAAACAGATATCGAGTAAAGTAGATTAGATTATTGTTTTAAAACACATTTCTTCATTCTCACTTCTCAAAATTATTTTTTGAAATTATTATTAGTATATGTTTGCAACATAATAATTACATTTCTTTTGGGCAATTGGTACATATATATCTTAGTCATTTTCACTCTCCTTTCTTCCTCTTCCCATTTTCCTGGTCTCCTTCCCATCTCCACTAAGTCTATCTCTCTGTGTCCAATCATCTCTTTTATTTTGCTCTTTATAATTTGAGTTTCTTATTTTAAAAAAATCACATGATATTTGAACTTTGTTTTTAATTTATTTCACTTAGCATTTTTATCTCAAGATTCATCCATTTTCCTACACATGACTCAAAATTTTCCTGCTTTATAGCCAAGTAGTACTCCATCCTATGTATACACCATACATTCTTTATCCTTTCATCTATTGATCAACATACAGATTGTGCCGCTACCAACATGGGTATGCACACATCACTGTATTATTTTTACTTTCTTTTGGGATGATACTTCAAGAGTGTTCATTAAGGTGAAAAAAGATACAACTTGGTCAAATGGAATTTCTATTTTTTTAAATCATTGCACCAATTTCCATAGGGGTTGCGTTAGTATTCCCACCAACAATGTAGATTCTTTGTTGTTTTTGTTCCTGTTATGAAAGAAATTTAAAATTTTTAAAACTAATTATCAGCCTGATATCCTAATGGTACAAGATATGCTCATCCTTCCCACCACATAGCTTAGACTGCTAAACTCAGTCAGCCTTGGCTATCTGTGTCCAGCTGCTTTTCACAGATAACCTAACCCAGTCAGCCTGACCATGACCAGATGCAATCAATGTCTGTCTTTTCTCAACCAAAAATATAGTTTTTCTAACATATCTCAAGGACTTTCCACCCAGCAATAGATGATGACTAACTCAACCCAATGAAAGTTAGCCACAGTCTCAAGCTTTTGGACTTCCCACTTGCAAACCTATATAAAACTAAGCCAAAAAGCTGACTTAAGGCTGGTGATTGGAACTGATCCTCATGAGCCTGCCTGCGTAATCAATGTGTGTCAGGGGTTTGCGACATTGTGATTGTTAATTTTGAATATTCTGTCTTTAACCTCACTGATTCTTCAGCTTAACAGATGCTTCCTGTGGCATACATACGCTCCTTTCTCTCAGGTCCGTTGTTAGAGATTTGCTAGTTACTTTCAGAGGTGCTATGATTTAGTGAGTATTAGTAATCCTGGGATCCTTGTGTTTATGGCTGTGTTTTCAAGGTGACTACCACCTCTTGTGTGACTGTGTAGGCCATGTAGTCATAACCCTTGACAGGCAGAGCTTACTTTTGGGTACCTTTTGGCAGGCTGGCCCACTTCTTTTGTTTGGATCAGACTGCTAGACTCTTATATCTGGTGGGACCAATGACTAAGTCCTGAAATCAGATTGATTTGCTCAACTGGCACTGTAATTGTGCCTGACCAGAATCACAGGGTATAGTCACTGGCAAAATGATACTTCTGTTTGAGTTCAGAAACTTATCAGAGTTGTAAAAGAGGCCCTAAGGTAAAGTATAGTCACCAGGATAGATGGGCCCAGCTGATTTGCACATTGGAAATGCATGGTTGAAATGTTTCCCTTCTGCCTACATGGGACCTTAGAGTGACTTTGAGGCTAGGTTGAATATTGTTTAATTCCCCAAACATGGTATAATTAGATTTTACTCTTTGTTTAAATGTACTGTGGCAGTCGTCTTTCTTCTTGGGCAGACTCCAAGAATGGTTGTGTCTGTTCAAATTCCATGGGTGGGTATATTTAAACCTCATTGTTTGTTAAAATTTACAGTGGCAGTCATTCTTTTCCTGGGCAGAGCTTTGAATAGGCTTGAGGCTAGTCCTTGTGGCTGGTTGTATAGTAATTCATGCCAGGTGCAGCGTCAGGTCAGCTTTTGGTATAGATTAGCTATTAGGGCTATGATCAGGTACCACTGTGGCAGCTACCAACAAGATGTACGTGTTAGTTCCTGTGAGTGCTGCCTCTTTTCTTTCTTTCTACCTTCTGCCTGTGATCTAGCTATGTCTTTTTCTCCTACATTACCTGTGAGGAGTGATCAGAATGGGTTTCCTGAGAAGTACCTTAAAATGCCAGGGAATTTCGTTTTCTTTTCCCACTATAGAAACTACTGAGCTTGGGAAGGCTCTCCCTGTGGTACTATGTCCATTTAAAGGAGGCGAAGGGACAAAATAGTAAAAATGAAACTATTTCACTTATCCTTCAAGTGCGGTTTTTATTCAGCTTGATCAGTCATGGTGTGACTCAAGCTTATTCCTAAGTTTTTGGGGTTTTCACTAAGATATTCTTATTTGTGGATAGTGTTTGGCTGAGGCTTCTGTGGTGGGTAACGAAGACTAGAACCTCCTATTCTACTATCTGGATGAGATATTCTCTCTTGTTTTGCACCTTTCCTTCTATTATTCTAATTGTTGAGAGTTTTAGACAAGTAGCTATAATGCCAGAAATTGTTGAATTACTGCTCATTTCTATTTGCAATCATATTTCTATCTGTTCCTCAGTTGGATCATTTCTTCTTACTTTTAAAATTCACTTATTTTTATTTGTGAAACCTCCAATCTGGCATTAAGACTATGTATTTTTTTCCTTTCAGATATGCTATGATAATTAAAAACTCTGATTATCACTTGCTTAAGATAATACAAAACTTATTTATTAGATTTATGTGTATACATTTTCACATATATGAGTATAATATAGATGCAATTGTATATATATACACAGTATACATATATGTAAATATAATAAATATTATGAGAACATTTTCATGCATAACATTTTTGAACACAAGACCTCAGATGGTTATGTATCTAAGAGTAGAAATGCTGAGTCATAAAGTATACATTATTTAGCTTTTGTTATCTTCTATATATTAAAACTTACTATCAATTTTTAGCTATTCAGAAAATAGGAAAATAGTACATAGATTAAAAGTAGTATATGAATCATATAGATATATAGAGGTCTAGGAACAACTTACATGTCTTACAAACCAAATCAATACTGCAGTTGGGATTGAGAGGACTGGATAAAGGATGAAATATTAAATGCTATTTTAAAATAGTTGATTATTAATATGAAAAGTGCATTTCTACTCTGTTCATTAAAATAATCATATATTTAAAGGACTTTCAAAGACTGAAAGCAAAGGTTTAATTTTTAACATGAAAAAGTGTGTATTATCATTAGATACATAGGACAAAGGAGTATTTTTCTCTTTTTAAAAATTCTGATATAGTGGCTGGGGATTTAGCTCAGTGGCGTAAGTGCCTGCCTGGCAAGTGTGAGGTCATGAGTTCAATCCCAGAAAAGTTGATGAATCTTGAGACTATAGTGTGAAGCTAAATAAATCAGATGCAGAAGGTTAAATATTACAGTTTCTCTTATATGTGAAATCCCAAATAGTAATAATTTGAAGAATAAAATATGAGAAACTTCAAATATTAATAATTGAAGTATAAAATAAAGATGATATGAAATAGAAAAATAGACTTTTTAGAGATGGAAAAGATTAAGGGGAGAGGTGAGGTAAGGAGGGAAAGATATGAAATTACTAAGAATACATACACACACATGTATGTTCTTAATAAATATAAAACAAATTCAAACAAATATAATTATTATGTATCACAGACATATATAAATAGAAATTTTAGAAGAAATTAAATCATGGAAGTGGGTTTCACTTAGGGAGTTAATTGATAAAATGGATAAAAATGTTGAAAAACATTCAAGTGATTTACAGGGCTTAGGATTTGACCTCACACATATGATAGTTTGAGTTTCACTTTCACTAAATATTCTTAGCTTAGTAACACATAGTTACTAAATTTCTCTTAAATTTGAATTTATACTTTTATAACAAATTCCATAGTAGAAAAAATAATAAATATAGAAATATCTATCACATTAATCAGTTCATAGCAATGGGGTTAAGTGCTTTTTCCTGAGTAGAGAAAATTTTTCAAGAACTGAAGACAAGATTTTACCATTTCACATGGAAACACAGGACACTACACTTACATAGTGGGGCAGGGAGTTATGCCCTGTGCATTTTAAAATAACATGCAGCTGCATTAACCTATGCTGCTGCCCTGCCTGAACTCAGTTCTGGTGGCCTGTATGGCCATTCTTCAGTCCTCACTCAAAGAAGTTGAGCCCTGTTATTAGATTGGACTCATACCCCATAATCAAAGCACCATGTGAATGGTCATTAAAAATCTCTACACTCACTAGTTTGCCTAAAGCACAGATGACCAAAGACCTCAAGGGCTTTAATCAAGTTTCTGTTCAACATTTTGGATCTGTCTTCTTTCTGTACAGATCTTTGTCCTGACCTATTACAGAAGGCCATCTCATTTCCATATGTGAAAAGGCCCTTTCACTGGAGAAAAACAAATTGTATGTCTAGTTACCATCACTCTAACACAAATAAAGAAAAATTCAACCATGTATAAAAAGTTGCAACCAGTGAGAAGAGTAGGTAAAAGGGGTGGGGAACGATTGGTCAACAAATATAGTTAAGGAAGAGAAATAATTTCTGATGTTCTAGTTCACAACAAGCTCACTCTAAATAATGATACTATATATTACAAAAGAGTAGAAGAAAAGATTTAGAATGTTATCACCACACAAGTGACAAATGTTTGAAGAAACAGGTATGCTTTCCTTGATTTGAACACTAGGCATTCTATACATGTATGGAAACATGATATGGTGCCCACAAATATTTTAAAATTTTATGTGCAAGTAAAAAATAAAAATAACTAAGTAAAAAAGAATAACAAAAGAATAAAACTAGCATTCTTATTAAGCATAAATTTTAAGTATACTGTAAAATTAAACATAAAGTAGGGGGAAAAAACTGACCAGAAGAAATTTTTTTGTTGTCTGGAGAAAAAGAAAAAAAGAGATTTAGGTCAGTAGTATAAGTATAAGTATAAGTATAAGTATAAGTATAAGTATAAGTATAAGTATAAGTAGTATAAGTGCCTACCTGGCAAGTGATCTCCTTCACCAAAAAAGAGAGAGAGAGAGAGAGAAAAGCTCTGTTTTTTTTTCCTTTTAAGTGTATGACCTCTTCAATTTGAAAGCTAAAATCTAAAAGTAGAAAAATTAAAAAACCTTTCCTGACTCTTCAGACTAGCAGGAAAATTTAATAAAGACAAAATTAAATCCAAAATGAAACACAGGCCAAAAAGAGAGTGCCATATTAAATTCTCTAGAGAAAAAAAAAGCAAGACAGAGAAAAAAGAGGAGGCATGGGGAAGACTGAGAATTCTTCATGTCCAGTTAACAAGAAACAACATTCAGTAAATTGAAAATATCCTTTTACTGAGGATATTTCCAAGAGCTCCTTTCATATCCTGATTTCTTAGACTATAAATAAAGGGATTTAGCATGGGTGTGACCAGTGTGTACAACACAGCCACAATGACTTCTTTGTCATTAGTGTTACTGGATGAAGGGAAAAAGTAGAGCCCAATAATTGCTCCATAGTACAGAGTAACCACAGAGAGATGAGAGCCACATGTGGAAAAGGCTTTGCAGATTCCCTTGACTGAGGGAGCTCTCAGGATAGTGGCCCCAATGTGGCCGTAAGAGACCAGAATGCATATGAATGGAAGGGTTATGACTACCACTCCTACAGTGAGGATTACTAACTCATTGATGGTGGTGTCTGAACTGGAGAGTTTAAGCAAGGCAGAGAGGTCACAGAAGAAATGAGGTAGAGTGTTGTCACCACAGAAAGAGAGATGGGATAGGAGAAGGGTGTGCACCAGGGCACTAGCAGAGGACAAGACCCAGGATACAATTACTAGCAGGAAACAGAGGTTCTGACTCATGATGGTGGTATAGTGCAGAGGGTGACAGATGGCCACATACCTATCATAAGCCATTGAGGTAAGAAGGAAACTGTCAAGATCACCAAACAATAAGAAAAAATATACCTGAGAAATGCACCCAGCATATGAGATGGACTTACTGTGAGTCAGCATGTTCATGAGCATCTTTGGAGCTGTGACTGATGAGAAAGAGATGTCGGTGAGAGCCAAGTGGCTGAGGAAGAAGTACATGGGGGTGTGGAGGTGGGAGTCCAGCCTGATGAGCAGGAGGATGAGCAGGTTCCCCAGCACCGTGGTCAGGTACATGACCAGGAACAGGGCGTAGTACTGGTCTTGCTCTTCCAGATGGATGGGGAGCCCCAGGAGGAGGAATTCAGAGGCACAGCTGTGATTATTCTTCTTCATTCTCTACTTCTATTATCCTGATGAAAGTTAAGAAAAGGTTGGACATGTGTAAGAGACATTGTGACTACTGAATAATAACCATATGTCTTTGAACTAGTATATTGTGTGCCGTTTTACTTGGCTCTCTCAAGAAGTTTTACCTCACGAATCAGTCAGTGATATTTTGGACAGATAATTCACCTAATCCTTTTCCCTTTTTGAGAAACTATGAAATGTCTGAATGATTATCAGATCAGGCCAAGTTTCTACTTGAGAAATGTAGATGTTCATGGTGGAAATCTCAGACTGTGTCTGTGCAAGGTTAGGTCGGTAACCAGCTAATAGAAAACGCAGTAGATGGTCTCTAACGGTTTGTTGATCCCTCTTAATTTTCTCCACGGTTTTGAAACAGAACTGGCTAATGGTTCGTTTCCAAGGCTTGGGTCAGTATAAGAGAATCCAATGAGATGTGTTTGATCTCCAAGATGTCAAGATCTGGACATTTGGTGGAAATACACATAGCAGATCAAAGCAAAGGCATCAAGGGCATGAGTCTATGCCAATAACAGCATATCTAGTAACTCACCTTGTATACCTCTATCAGTTCTTCCTTCAAGAGAAGCATTTTCAGTCTTCCATCATGTTTTAAAGCAATATTCATGGAATGTGGAGATGACTGGTTTTCTTCCAAATTCCTTTTGTATATTTCCTCAATTAAAACAAAATTTTCTTATTCAGATCCTTAGGACAGCAGAAAACATCTGACATTTTGTTGTCAAATCCTGGACCTGCTGAAGAAGTTGTATTAGGCTAACACAAACAAATAACTTTTGGTACTTTATATTCCTAGCCCAGATTTTATGCCAATAATTTTTAACTGACATTTTTGTCATATTCTTAATATTTCCTTCTTGCATCTAATGCCAGCATTTCCCCTTCTGGTTGTTTAGTTTTTTGATGTGAGCAGCTACAAAACAATATGAAATTCTATCTACTAAAAAATAAAATCAGTATTCTAAATTCAGATTTGTTAAACTTGAATGTCTCTTTTAGAGCTGTGCAAGTGTTTTATTGTTTAACCACAGTTCATTTTTAAAGGTTAACTAAGTTTACATTAAAGTCCCACTCTTCCCATTTTGATCAAAATTATTTCTCAAATTCCTACATTTTTCAGCCTACTACACTAAAAATCCTGTTAATGTAATGTCATTTCTCAAGATGGATATTTTTTCTTGCTACTTAATACCACGTTAGTAATAATCTGGTTATCATAATGAAAGTAGCAATTAGAAGCCTATAGGAGATGTAGGTTTTTTCCCCTAATATTGTTCTTATGTCATTTTACACACCCATACATAAACACACACATTTGAAAAATTCTTAGAGGTGAATTTGAAGGAGTATAAATTCACAGATTTGATAGTTTATCAAATTACAAGATGCCAAGGTGATGAGAAAGCCTATTTTCATGAGATTTTTTAAAAGAAATTCTTAATAGACGAACATGTCTTATATATGAAGATTATAAAAATATGCACTCTATTGAAGTGTTTGGAGAGGCCAGAACTAGGACATTTGAAGGATAGGGACAATATCCCTATATTATATAGATAATATATGGGATTACAGAGCAATCAAGGAGCCTGGGTATGTGAGGCTTTTTCTGCTATTGTAGAAAGTTTCAATCTATTTGTAAAGCAGTAGTAGACCCAAGAAAAGATTAAAGAGGTTGCCAACAATTTCAAAGGGTTTACTGGTTACTAGGCAGAGATCAGATTATAGCAAAGCTAGAGTATGAGAAGGATTCTAGTCAGTTACCACACAAATCTAGGTACAAAATAATGCAGGTTGGCTTTTTTAAACCTGGTTTGTGGCAACAGAAATTTGAAATAAAATTTAGAACAACACCTAACATACCTAATGTAGATTAAGCATAAGGAAAAGAAGGTATCCTTTTCTCAAAAATTAGTGTAGGTTCAATTTGAATTGTTATCCTTCATAGATATTTGATTTTTCCCTACTGTCTTAAAATTTGGTAGATAGTTCAAGATAAATTACTATCTATGGGTCTGTCTGACATACTGTGGTGTAGGGAAGGATAGAACCTAAGGATCAGTAGCACAACACACACACACACACACACACACACACACACACACACACAGGAAGAGACACAGAAATCATACCACCAAATGTAAATGTTAACCTGCTGGGACATGGCCGTGTAGATGATGAGCACACATACCTTCTGCTACAAAACAGAATGCATGAAAATAGATGGTGTCTTTAAGCAGCTCAAAATACCATGTGACATGGAAGCTATCAGTTCAGAAGAAACAAGGCAGATATGTGGCTACACATTTGTTTATAGCTTCTGAGAAATCAGTGTGATGTCTAATCTAACAGAACACGGAGGAGACCTGAGGGCAAACATTTATCCCTCGATCCAAATTAGAGATAAACTTGATATAATTGCTTCATTGACTTTGGTTCCCTTGGGAAATTAGCTACTTGGTGAAGTAGACATATGATAACCACAACAAAATTGAAAAATAGGGAAATCAGATTAATGGGAATTTCAGAGTAAATAATTTCAAATGAATAAATCATCATATTTAATTTAAAGATGGTCAACTTCAATCTAAGAAGGGGAAGAAGTAAAACCTCAATAAAGTATTGCATATGAAAAGATTGGAAAAATTATTTTTACACTGAGTGCTTTTTTCCTCTCTCTCTCCTCTCATTTCTCCTCCTCCTCTTCTCCATCTTTCTTTCTTCTTTTCCTCCTCTTTCACCTCCTCCTTTTTCCTAGTCCTCCCCTGCCTCCTCGTTCTTCTCCTTCTTGCTTTTTTCTTTTCCTTCTCTCTCTCTGTCTCTCTCTCTCCCCCTGATATAACAAGAAGAAGGAAGCTGTGCTGAGCTCAGGCAAGAAGAGAGATCCAAATCAATAAGAAACCAAATCAATTGGAACCTTCATCATCAATATAAGTACCTGTCTTAGGGATTAATATATAGAAACAAACTTTAGTACAAAAATCAGTCATAAACGAAATTCATTTTAATGTTTTTCTCCTGGTAGGAAGTATGTGGTAAGTACGTGGTAAAGAGCAGATTCAAGTAATGCTTTCAAAAAAACTTTGCTAATAGAATTTTAACGTTCATAGACAGAAATTAGTATACATGAAATTTTTTATTTTAAAGAGAAAAAAACAAGAAAAATAAAACAATAAAACCAATATAAAAAAACTAGTATAAGTGATACAGGACTTCAAAACCTTACCAAATCAGCAATAGTTACCACAATGCTTTCAAAAAAGCTGCAGATACCTTTGGACATAGTAAAAATCAAACAGAACAGAATAAAGTAGAAACAATTTAAAAATGAATGCAATAAAAGATTTTAAAATAAGCTAATAGTAAATCCAAAATAGCTACCGTAATATGTCTTACTATTTTTTAAATAGCTGCTCATGCCATCAGATTTAACATAAATGAAACAAAAGAGAACAAAGCCCAACCTAAGAAAACAATGAAAATGATATGGTTTCCAGGCAGGGATCACCTCCTGGTGAGGCCTGGTTCTCTTCCCATACAGTCCACAAATGGACTGTGGGGGTAGAGATATATATTTCTATATATTAATTATGGCTCACCGAGGCTTGGGTATGGCTGTCCCCACTCTGGCAGTGGCCCGATGAAATGTGTTTTGGGGGGGGGGGGTTGGTGGTACTGGGAATCAAACTCATGACCTCGTGCTTGCCATACAGGCACTTATGACACTGAGCCAAATCCCCTGCCCCTACATGAAATATATAAGTTGAACCGTAACAAAAGAAGCAAGCCTATGTAACAATTAAAGAGATAAAGAAACATTCCTCCATAATGCCCCTCCTAGTTACTTTCTATAATTGTAAATCTTATTTTATTCTATTACCATAATTATTCTCAATTATTTTTCACCTAATGAGGATGAAAGAGAATTAAAATCTGTATTATTTTCATTTTTAGAATTATGCTATATAATTAAACATGCCCAAAATATTGAACCAGCAAGTCAATTTTGGCAAATATATGTCAAGGTAAAAGCATTAACATTACTTCAGAGACCTCTCTAGTGCCCATTCTGAGTCAATAGCACCCAGAAGCAGACACTGATTTTTTGGGGAAGAGGTTGTTTTTCTTTTAAAAAAATTTGTGGCACTGGGGATTTAGCTCAGCAGGAAAAGTGCCTGCCTGGCAAGCTGTGAGGTCGTGAGTTCGATCGTCAGTATAAAAAAAAAACCCAAAAAACAAAAAAAATACACACAAAAAAAGATTGTATTAATACATCCTTATAGTATATAGTGTTTATATTCCTCTTAGGGAATAGGTACATATATTTAAGAAATCCTGATTCTCTTTATTTCACTGTCTCTCCACTACCTCCTCTGTTCCTTTTTCTCTAGATCCACTTCACCATTTTCCTTTGTTTAATCCGTGTTTTACTCTTGTAATGGCAAGCAGAAAACCCAAAATGACACTTGGGATTTGCAGGCAGATTTATTTTATGTTGATTGGCACTGATGGGGATCATTCCCGAATATCAGGCCCTGATCTCTGTGGGTTAGGGTTTATATGGGATAAGCAAGCAGGAAATACAGAGGCAGAATGGCTTGTCAGTTGGGAATTGGTTCTTACAGTATGCATCATAGTGACCAGCTGTGCGTTATAGTGAACAGCCGTTTCTAAGAAACGAAAGTAACAGGAACTTTAATCGGAACTATCACTCGGGCAACTAACAAACTGAAGTACATCTAGAGGCTGACCTCACCCTTCTCCCATACCCTCTGTGATTATCCTGATACTAGGAAGCCTAGTTACTGAGTTTGGACTGGCAAAATCCTCCATAGGAGGAAGCTTGGAGAAACAGTTGACCACATTATCCATGCTTCAGTAAAGTTGACATATTTACCTGTCTCCTCTAAATTTCTCTCCACTGGAGCATAAAGTCTGTAAGAACTTGGGAAGGATGTGTGTGCTGTCTTCAGTATGCTATACTCACACAGTGCCAGGCGCTCTGTGATTATCAGAGATTAAGCAACAAATGTACTCTGCTCTTACGCTAAGCAGTCATAAAGAATGAGTGACACCTTAATTTACAGCTTATAGAACACTGCGTTATTTTATTTTCTTATGAGATAATATATTATCTTATTCTTTCTATGTCTGTGGATAACCACTGGCATTTGGGTAACAACTTCATTAGCTCTGTAGACAATTTTGGGTACTATGGATACTTTAATAATATCAGTTCTTCCATCCTTGAATATGAATCTCTATCTTTTTAGTGTCATCTTCAATTTCTTTCATCAGTTATTTGTACTTTTCCTTTGTAGTTATCATTTGCTTCCATGATTAAATTAATCTACTATTTAGTTTTTTATTGTTTTGTTTTCTTTTAATCTCTTTAAAATTAAAAAAATCTGAGCAACTATTTTGAAAATAACTATGTGCAGTATAATGACTTTAGTTAATTTCCTATCAGCTTGTTTTGAAATCCTATGTCAGCTTTACTGGTTTTTTATTGTTTTATTTAAAATAAAATATTAATTCCTTGGTGTTTTTTGTGACTAATGTGAACAAGATAACCTTCTTGGTTTCTTTCTTAGGAATTTTCGTATTAGTGTATAAAAAGGATATTAGTCTTTGTATATTGATTTTGTATCTTGCAACCTTACTGAAATTTTTATCCATTCTGGTATTTTATGGAGATCTTTCTGTGTATAAAATCATATTTCTGCAAACAATTTTAATTTTGCTTCCTTTCCTATTTCAAGCTCCTATGTTTGTTTTTCTTGTCTTATTGTTTTTGTTAAGATTTCTGATACTACACTGTATAAAGGCAGTAAAGAAGTAGACATACTTTTCTTCCTCTTGATCTTGGAAAAATGACTTAAATTTTTGTCATTTAAATGTAGGCTGTGGATTTGTCATGTATAACTCTAGTGATGTTGAGGTACATTTTTTATCTAAGTTTAAGGGTTTTTAGGATAATAAATGGATGTTGTATTTTAATATTTTATCTATGTCTATGTAGAACATCATATGATTTTATGGTTCACTCTGTTGAAATTACATACTATGTTTATTATTTGTATATGTGGATCCATTTTTGCCTCCCTGGGATAAGTTCCACTTGATCATGGTATGAAATATTTATTAATAAACTGGTAAATTTGATTTGCTTAGATTTGGTTGAGAATTTTGCAACTAAGTTGTTGGACTGCATATTTCTTTTTCGTTGTGTCCCTGACTGATTTGATATAAGGCTGATGCTGGCCTCACAGAATGATTTTCAAAAATGATTCCCTTACATACATTGGAATAGTTTGAGTTCTAATATTAGTTCTTTTTTAAAAGTTTGGTAAAATTAAACAGCAAGGCCAATTAGTCCTGGGTTTTTTATTATAGACATTTTAAAAAATTACTACTACATTGCCTTAGTCACTATTGATCAGTTCATGTGTTCTATGTTGCACTAGTTCAGGTGGAGTAGGTTATATCTTGTCAGAAATTTGTTCATGTTTTTCCAGTTTGTTGGCGTATGCTTCTTTATAATAGTCATTATTGATTCTTTGTATTTCTATAATACCAATTGTAGTCTACTTTTTCATCTGTGATTTTATTTGTTTGAGTCATCTCCTTTTATTCTGGTTAGTGTAGCTTAAAGTTTATCATTTTGTTTCATTTTTCAGATACCAATCACTTCATTTTGTTTAACATTTGTATTTTTGTCTGTATCTTATTTTTACTGGCACTGAATTGCCATTTCTCTCCTGCTGCTAATTTCAGGTTTAATTTGTTCCTCTACTTCTTGAGTTCTTACACTCAACTTTTTATTTAAAATATTTATATTTTAATGTTAGCACTTATTGCTATAAACTTGCTTTTAGTATATCTTATGGGATTGGGAAGGTATTATTTTATTTTTATTTGTTTTAATAAATTTTTAAATTTCCCTTTTGATTTCTTCATTAATTCATTAGTCAATGAAAATTATTGTTTATTTTTTACATTTTTATGATTATAATTTTTAAGATTTTTTTCTGATTTCTAGTTTTATATCACTGTGACCAGAGAAGATACATGCTTTTTCAATTTTAAAAAAAAATCTTGAGAAAGGATGAATCATAAAAGTTAACTTCAAGTACTTTGTTATTAAGTAGTATAACAATTAATTAGAACAAATTTCTATCTCATACTACATCAAAACAACCAACTCCATATATTTCAAAGATTTTAAAAACTAAAAAAAGTTTTAAATTTTACATAAAATTATAGCCTGCTGTCATCAGGTACATAAGACAAAGGAGTCCTTTTGAAAAACTTTCAGATATATTTGTTTAAACTCTGGCATAAAACACATAATTTATTTGTCAAAGCCAGCACAAAGTTCTATTAGAAGATGAAAATCTTCAAGTTCTATAATTACTGGCCCTGTTGAATTGTGATCAGAGCATATGCTATTGATATCTATGAAACTTCTGCTGACATCTAGCTCAGGTTTTTTTTGAACAACACAATACTAATTAAGTCAGGTTTATGCATCTCACTCAAGAGCCTGTGTTGGCTTCTGTCTTCCAAAATCACAAACTTTCCCTGGCTTTTGCACAATGTTATGGTTATGTAAACTATCAGTCAGAAGATGTTTTGGGCTGTGTGTGTGTGTGTGTGTGTGTGTAATTAGTACTGATCCATTGAACTAGAGAGAATTACTTTGGCATGCTCATACTATTTATGCAAATACAAGTTTCTCCTCATGTAGAAAAAAATGAGAGTGCCTTCCCTCATCTCTTGCTTTTTCTGTTGCTACATCTATTACTTATTATCTAGAAGACAGAATGATTGCTGTTTTCAAGGTGACCTCCTCAAAAAATAACTTTAAATTCTAGAACATCAATCACAAATTGATGTACTAGTATTAAGTATATTGAAATTAAACCTCTGACAGTAAAAAAAAGCTAAAAATCTTTAAATGGTGGAAGACATTTATGAATGAATATGTGAAAGTATTAAATTCCAGGTGTTGTGAAGACTGCTTACAATGTGATAATTAAAAGACATGACACTCAGCAGGAAATCAGGAGAAAGACATGATCATGTATTCCAATGAAGGAATTCCGCAGCAATAAGAGCAATGATGATGCTTCCCTGGGTCGAGGCGGATGTCTTCATAGTGTGGTCATTCAGGAACCAGGCTCAACTATCTCTGAGAGCAGCCGGTAAACTGTTTCCATCCAATAGAAAGAGACACCCATGCACTTATTTAAAATCCCGGGGAAGTCATACACTATCTTTTCTACTGGAGTCAATGTGTCACCTAGTTTATCTAAATTAGTAGAAAATGTAGAAGTTACCTTCCAGTGACAATTGCATTAGCTGAAAATTTGAAAAAGCAGCCAGGTGTTCATCACAAATAGCTGACAAATACAAAGATGCTTTAATGCACTGATGATCAGGGAAACAGAAAGGAACAGCACAATAAATATAATTTGCCATTCACTAGGCTTATGAAACATTTGGAACTCTATTAATAACCAGCTTGTTTAAGAGGTAAATAACAAGATTTCTCATAGTCTTGAGAAAGAAGTTAAAATTCATGTAGGTTTTTAAAAATTGATGGATTGTTTTTAGGGCAGTTTAAGGTAAAAATAATGTTCATATACTTAGTTTCCTCAACCCTGCTCAAAGTTTGCCTTATTAAAGTCTTGCATGGTGTAGGACATTTATTAAAATGAAACTAATGTCGGCACAATATTCTTAACTAAATTTCATCATTTGCACTGGGGTTCATACATTATGTTCTACAGATTTTTCAAAATTGTTTATTGCCTTGGTTTTGACAAATCATGGCATGTGTGTACTGTTTCATCATCATGCATAATAAAATTTCTGTTCTACAAATTGCCTTTGCAATTAATTAATTAATTAATTAATTCTTCATCCCTCTCCTCAAACACCAAACTTTTAGCACTGATTGTTTCATTACCTCTATCAAATAGCCTTTTTGGTCATACATCTAGAGCCATATAGTGTGTTGTCCTTCCTGACTGGCTTCTTAGTACTATACCCATTCTAAGTAGACCATTGTTCTGGCCTTTTACAAAAAATTCTTATTTCAATTTGTGATTAAGCCTCCTCATTTGGAAAGAAAGAGTTGCATGCTTAATTACCATCATTGTAACATAATTAAAAATGTGAATGATTCATCAGAAATTGCAAACAACAAAGAAGGAATGAGGTGGGTAGAAAATGGGGTAAGGTTGAACAACAAGTACAAAGTTATATTTAAAACAGGAATCAAAATATATCATGCACAGATGCTAATTCACTATAATGAATATATTATTGTTATGTACACATAATTGTATGAATAAATACAATTTAAAAAATAAAATTTGGAAAAAAAGTAAAACTTTGGGGATGCCTTCACATCTTGCATTAACTAATAAACTTTTAACCACATTTTAAAATGTGAAAGTTTCACATTTTATAATTGTAAATTATAAATGTTACCTATACTAACAAAATCAGAACATATATTAATAATAGGTGTTATTTTGAAAGATATATTAGTAAATGTCCTATCTTATAATTAGTTTTTAACTTAACAAAAATGTATTTTAAGTTCTAAAACTTTACCTAGTTACATGTTCATGTTTAATTTTAATTTTTTATATTCATTGGAAAAATATTTGACATATATATGGTTTAGAATTCTGGTATGTTTCTCTTTCGGCATGCAGTAAACCACAGAGTGATACAGTTTATCTCAATTCACAGTAAAGATAGTGACCCCAAAATTTAATAAATAAGCATATTTTTTAAAATTAGAAGAAATAAGTATGATGTTCTATTTCACAGTAGATTCACTATAGGTAATGATAAAACATAATTTATTTCAAAAGTGACCTAAAAAGGATTTTGAGTATTTTCACTGCAAAGAAGTAAGAGATGTTTGAAGAAACAGGTTTTTTTTCAGTACGTGGGTTGAACTTAGAGCCCTCACACTGAGCTACATACCTACTCCTTTTTAAAGTTTTTATTTTCTCAGGAAGAGTTGGAGCTAGTGAATCCTCTTGCCTCAGGCTTCAGGATCATAGCTGTTATAAGCATTGCCACCACACCCAGCCTATATCTGACTTGATAGGAACATTATACACTCAACATGTGTGGAAATATCACATAGTATCTTATAAATATGTATCATGTTATGATAAAAATAAACATTAAAAACAATTTTAGAACTGAATTTTTCATTAGCTATTCATAAAAATGAATTTAAAAACTGTTGCAAAGCAAAATACAGAAATAAATCCTCATCATATCAGAGCAAATATTCTGATAATTTGAGAAAAGAAAACTTAGCTTTGGGACAAAAGCAGTAAAAATCTCCAGGAAAAATAAAAATGACTAAAAACTATAGAAAAACTCAAACTGTATATGACAAAGGTACTATTCAAGAAAGGCAAATATACATGTGTTTCTAAAAACTATTCCCAATTCTTTCAAAACAATTAAACAAAGACAAAAACTTCATTCAAGTTAGAATACATGCTGAAAAATGAATGCCAGTCAAAATTCACTAAGAAAAAATAATTTGGAGAGGAAAGGACTTGTACGGTCTTATATTCCAGGTGCATATAGCATGTCCGGGACTCAGAAATTCTCATAAAAGGGAAACGCCCTCACACTGAAAATGTTCCTCTACTGAGTAGATTTTGCAGAGCTCTTTTCATATCCTGGTTCCTCAAACTGTAGATAAAGGGATTTAACATGGGTGTGACCAGAGTGTACAACACCGCCACAATGACATCCTTGTCGTTAGTGTTATTGGAAGAGGGTACAAAGTATAGCCCAATAATTGCTCCATAGTACAGAGAAACTACAGACAGGTGAGAGGCACACGTGGAGAAAGCTTTGCAGATTCCCTTGATTGAAGGTAATCTCACAACGGTGGCCCCAATGTGACCATAAGACACCAGAATGCATATAAATGGTAGAGTAATAACCATTGATCCTACAATGAGAATAACCAGGTCATTAACAGTGGTGTCTGAGCTGGACAGCTTAAGTAAGGCAGAGAGGTCACAGAAAAAGTGGTGGAGCCTGTTGTCTTCAAGAAAAGAGAGACGGGCTAGGAGGAGAGTGTGCACAAGGGCACCAGCACAGGACAAGACCCAGGATACAATTACTAGCAGGAAACAAAGGCTTTGACTCATGATTCTGGTGTAGTGCAGGGGATGGCAGATGGCCACGTATCTGTCATAGGCCATTGAAGTGAGAAGAAAACTGTCAATATCTGCAAAAAATAAGAAAAAATATACCTGAGAAATGCACCCAGAAAATGAGATGGATTGACTCTGCATCAGCATGTTCATGAGCATCTTTGGAGCTGTGACTGATGAGAAAGAGATGTCGGTGAGAGCCAAGTGGCTGAGGAAGAAGTACATGGGGGTGTGGAGGCGGGAGTCCAGCCTGATGAGCAGGATGATGAGCAGGTTCCCCAGCACTGTGGTCAGGTACATGCCCAGGACAAGAGCGTAGTACATGCCTCGCTCCTCTTTCTGGATAGGGAGCCCCAAAAGGATGAACTCAGATGCACTGCTTTGATTACCTCTCCTCATGCTCTCTTCTACTCTTTTGCTGGAGAAGCAAGAGGAGTGGACATATGAGAGAATGAGAAGTTATTATGACACTACATAACAAAAGTATGATTTTGAACTAGCAGTATATGAATTTTAACCTGAATATCTCAAGATTTTTACCACATTGGTTAACTGTTAACCAATGTGGTAAAGACTATCATTCACCTATCTGGAAACCAGCTCAACATCTTTTGGGGAAACATGAGACATCTGGATGATTATTAGTTCAGGTCAGGTTCCAACTTGAGAAGTCGAGGAGTCCATGTTAAAGCTGAGATAAAGGAATTAGGTGCAAGATCAGATAAGTAACCAATTAATCAAAAACTAATAGATTATTTCTAGTGATTTGTTATCCTCTATTAACCTCTGAAAGACACTTCAGATAATGCTTTATTTTTAGGAATTGCATCAAGATAAAAGAACTTAGTGGGCTGCTATTGAGCTTCAAAATAAAAATCCTTCAAATTGGAGGATTTCAAATACTTCAAAATATTAAGATCTGGAGAGTGGTGGTAGGTTGGGTCAAAGGCCTCAAAGGCATGAATCTACATGAATACCATAAAAAATCAGAGTCACACCTTGTATACACCCATTAGTTACTCCTTAAAGAAAATCTTTTTCTACTCAACATTTTCAGTCTTCTATCACCCTTTCTGATGAAACTTTCAAGGAATGTGGAGACAAAAGTTTGTTTTACTTTCAAATTTTCTCTTCTGTATTTCTCATTTCAAACCAATTCATGTGTTTTCAAATCCTTAGAACACCAGAAATATTTGATGTTTCTAATCACTCCTAGATCTACCAAACAACAAATTCTTTCTTTTTCTCTGACATAATCAAGTAATACCTTTTCCTTTTTCATGGTTCCTAATCAAGATTTTATATAATGATTCTTAGTTGGTATTTTTGTGTCATATGTCTAACATTTCTTATATCTACAAATAGTCTTTCTCTCTTCTCCTTTAGGTCATTTGGTCTTATACATATCTATGTGAACAATCACGAAAGAACAGAGAAAGAGAATGGGATGATTTACTTAGTAAAAAATGGAAATCTTCTTTTTGAAAATAAAAACTCATAAATCTGACAATCTTTGTTTTTCAGAGCTGAAGATGGTCTTAAGTTAAGAATCTTCATTCATTTGGGAGTTAACAAAATTTACATTAATGTGCTAATTCTCTCAACTTGATTGAAATTACCTTAAAATTCCAACATCTTTAGCATTCTAATGTTAAAGCATTTTGTTAATATGATATTATTACCTGATATGAATTATATATTGAATTATGTTACTTGTTAGTAACATGTATTACAAGATAACATGTATTACCTTGTTAGTAACAATCAGTTTATCACAATGAAATGCAAATGAACTGTCTGTAAGAGATGTAGATTATTTCTCATATTTTGTTATTTGCAATAATATTACTATAAATAATATTGTTCATAAGTTATTTTGCTCTTTGGCATGTGTACACCTGTAGGTTGAATTCCTAGAAATGAAATTGGAGGGAATATACACTCATGATTTTTATAGAAAACTCATCAAATAATAAAAGCTAGGTAAAGAGAAAGCCAATCTTTCTGTATTTTCTAAGAGGAGAATGTGATTAATTTCATGAAAATACAAGAGCCTGCCACATGAAGATATAAAAATGAGCATGCCAGTGAGGTTTGTAGAGCAGTTAGAGCAATAGAGTCAGAGAAAATTTAGGACACAATCAGTCTAGAAACTATGAGTCTAGAGAATTGTAGAAGAGTAAGACTATGTAAGGCTATTTCTGCTATCATAGAAGTCTCAATCTCAGTACTAGTGTTCCCAAGAAAAAGTCTATATAGGGCAATGACTAAAAATTTTAAATACTATCTCATCTACTTCATAGAGATCTGATTATACCACAAGAATGTCAACAGAAATCTCAATAAGAAATTATTACAAATACTACCTGCTTCCATCTGGATTGTGACAATAGAGATAAGAAAACTACAGAGATATGGTAATTGGAAGAAACCGAATAGACAATGGGGGCTAATGATCAGTGAAAGAGATATATTTTTCTCCTATCATCTTCCAAAAATTAGACATAGGATAGGATTGCTACATAGAGATTTGGTTTCTGGATATCATCTCAGAATTTGGATTGATAATTCAAAATAAGTTACAGTGAGCTATCTGTCATGCTATGGTGCAAGGATGATGTAGAATTTAGGGATCAGTAACATACATGGGACACACACATGTACACACACAAACATTTTCAACCATGCTAGTGAATGGCAAATTCTACTTTTGCTCTGATGTGGCCCCTTAGATTGATGAACACAGATACCTTCAATTACAGGTCATGAGGTAGTTCTCCATTTCTCTCTAGAAAACATGAAATACAATGAAAGAGGAGGAGTTTTTGAGGAACTCAAAGTTCGACTGAGGCAGGCAGAAGATTTATCAGGTCAAAATGAAATGAGACATTTATGCATACATCCATTTCTTCATAGCTCCTGGGGAAACAATCTGAGTTCTAATTTTTTCAAACTGTGGAGGAGACCCAGGGGGCGGTCTCTATCCCCAGTTCCAACTTAGAGACAAACATGATATAATTGCTTCATTGCCTTTGGCTCTCTTGGGGGAATAATTGTATAATGAAGCAGAGACTGGAGAGTTTACCCTTGAAGAATGAATGCTAATAACTAGAAAGCAGCCATTAGGAATTTGGGGGCTTGAAACACTGCTTGTCTTCTCAATGTGCCTGGGGGAAAATGGGGCACAGAGTCCCTCACAAATGAAGCCAGAGTTTGGGTGTAAGAACCAATGTTTCTTGCTTCTGAATTTCACGGCATTTCAAGAACACTAGAAGGACTCTAATACGTTCATTCTATGATCTAGAAAATGAGAGAACTCATAATTCATCCTCACCACTGGAACTGGGGAATGAAATATTCCATTGATGAGAGTTTTGCACAATACCATAAAATATCCATCAATATAAGCTTTTAACTTAATGCTTTATAAAACTGATCCCAAATTCATTTTATGTATCTCCAGCTCCATTTCTTCAATGCATGACAGAAAATAACTATTATGTGTTTATCATTCAATGTAAAAATGAGCAAATATTTTAAACCGTTATTGCTGAGGGCCAGCTTGACATGCTACAGAGCAGGCAGTAATTAATACTGACAAATTGCCACAAGAATAAATTAAGAGTGTGTCCGAGGCCTACATGACTTGTGGCAAGACCCCGAGCTGGTTTAAGGACAAATTTATCTTTAAACCAACAGCCAGAGCTGAGACTAGCAAACAGTCTGTGATGTTCTGGAGCCTCAAAGCAAGATAATGGCAGCTGAGGACTTTTACTCATGCAAATTCTGTCCAGCTAAGTAGTCACAGTTAGCAGACAATCAGGTTATTGGTTAACCATTATCTGCCACTGTGTGCTTTTCCAGTAGTGCATTGTTCCTCATTCTTGAACATTGTGCCAGCAGTGCACCTCCACCCCTTCCAATAGCTCACCAGCACGTCCCCCAATCAAGCTGTGCACCTCATAAAGTCCAAGGACACTGGTGCTTGTGTCTAGTCCATCATTATTTGAATGAAGAAGCTATTTGTAAGATATTACACTTCAGTAATAGTTTGTGGGTACTGCAAATTATGGTTGATCATCTGTTGCCATGATGATAGTGCAACAAATGAACAGCCTGTTTCTCTAGAAGTCAGGAATTGAGACAAAAACTTCTTCTGAAACCATAGAACACCAAGGGCACTTCCTTATTTCCCTTCACATATGGACATGTGTGTTTAAAACTTCCTGACTCTGGAAGATTTCTCATTTCATTAAACAGTGTAAGAAAAAGTTCTCTTTGATTTAACAAATGACAGTACTACTTCTCTGGGTACCAGATGCTATTTCCTGGAATATTTTCATCCACAGTCTCTTTTACTTAAATTTTACTCAATTCCTATTCAAATCTTGCTGCCAGCAATGGCTTATAATTTAATAGTAAAATATATTCAAATATAAAGACATAAGAAAATTGAGAAACTGCCAAGGTTAATAAGAACATGATGGCAACAACACAATGGACTGATAATTATAAAAACGTAGTCAATAATAATCATACATAGCTAAATTAAAATCTCAGTAGGGTTCAGTGTACACCAAGTGGAAAAATTAAGTTTAAAGATGTTTTCTGACAATGACTAAATAGCTGAAATCCTAGCCACTTTTAATTGAGAAACCATGTGACATGATTTAGAGTTGAAACTGTGTATTGCTGTGTATCACACAATGGCAATTCATAAAGATTTCACAGGTACAAATACAGAAATAAATGAATAGGCTCATAGAAATATGGTTCATAATAGCAGAAAAAAGGAAGATTAAGTTCAACAAAAAGTGTGGTATTCAACAGGAGGAATTTTGGTGAGCAATCATATTCCATATCAGACATGAATTAAAGAAAGATATTCGGGACCGGAACCTCCTAGACCCGCAGAGTGGTCCAGGCTGTTTGGATTGAAAATCTGCGGAGACCGGCATCTCGGCCCGACTGTTTGGGACTGGTAGGCCTGCCCTTCATGCGCAGGGAACTTCCCAGAGACTGGCATCTGGGACAGGTCTGTTTGGGCCCGTATCCCTGCCCTTCAACCCCAGGAAATCTCCCAGAGACCAGCATTGCGGCCTAACTCTTTGGGACCAGAACCTCGCGGACCCACAGAGTGGCCCAGGCTGTTTGGATTGGGAATTTTGTGGAGACTGGCATCTTGGCCAGGTCTGTTTGGGACCAGGAACTTTGCAGAAACCATCATTTTGGCCTGACTCTTTGGGACCTGTAGGCCCACCCTTCACTCGCAGGGAACCTCCTGGAGACCTGCCTGGGACAAAGTACGGTGGCCTGGCCTGCCTGAGATTCCACAGGCTCCAGGTTGACCAAACCCAGCATTCGCCTTACAACTTAGGGAACCAGGAGCCCACAGAGGGGAGTTAGGACACTGTGAAGAAGCCAAGAGCCTGTGGGGGAGCCACTGCCCATCCAGGAAGTGAGGGTGCAAGAGGTAATTTGACACACATGCAGAGAAAGCATTGGAACACTGCTCAAAGCAAGGAAATATAGAAAAATGACAAAAGGAAACACCAAAAGGCAGACTCAAAGCTCTAGCTCTCCCCAAGAAAGCTTAGATGCCATGTACATAGAAGAAAAAAGAAGCCATACACCTGAAATGTCTGAAATGATATCAAATGAAATAAATATGCAAATAGGGAAAGCTATGGAGAAATTCAAATCAGAAATACTTGCCCAGGTAAAAGAATTGATAAAAATAGTGAAAGAAATAGTGAATGCATCTAGTAAAAACACAGATAAAAAATTAGAGGAACAAAGCAAACAGATAGAATGCCTGAAAGAACAATATAAGAAACAAACAGAATGCATAAAGCAGATTCAAAGAGATATACAGGAAATCAAAAATTCTATTGAAAGCTGTAAAAACTGCCTCAATGAAAGTGAAGATAGAATTTCAGACCTCGAAGAGAAGATTTCAGCCAGTGAGCAGGAAAGACAAGATCTTTTAAAAATAACAAAGAATCAGGAAATAACAATTCAACACCTGCAAGATGATGCAAAGAAAAATAACATAAAATTAATAGGGATAAATGAAAAAGAAGGGGACAGCCCAAGTGATATCAAAGTTCCCAAACATGAGAAGAGAAACAGACATCTGGATAAGTGAAGCATATACAACTCCAAACAGCCATAACCAAAATAAAACTACACCCAGACACATAATAATCACCATCCCAGAAATCCAACATAAGAATAGAATACTAAAAACTGTTAGAGAGAAAAGAGAGATCACCTCTAAAGGAAAACCTATCAGAATCACG